>PVJN01003395.1:0-104471 GCA_004026805.1 Lasiurus borealis
GGTGCCCGTCAGCAGATGAGTGGATCAGAAAACTGTGGTACATCTACACAATGGAATTCTATGCTGCTATAAAAAGAAGGAATTCTTACTATTTACAGCAACTTGGATGGAACTGGAGAGCATTATGCTAAGTGAAATAAACCAGTCAATGAAGGAGAAACATCACATGATCTCACTCATTTATGGATAATAAAGAACATTATAAACTGATGAACAAAAAGATAGATACAGAGGCAGTAAAGCATCAAACAGACTGTCAAATTACAGCAGAGAGAGGTGGGGTAAATAAGAGATCAACCAAAGCACTTGTATGCATGCATATAAGCATAGCCAATGAACATAGACACGGGGGTGTTGGGATATGCCTGGGAGGGAGGGGGGCAATGGGGAGATATGTATAAAAAATTAATAATAAATAAATAAATAAATAAAAGGCTTCCAAGAACAAAGAGATGTGATAAAATTTGAACTGAAGCTAAGGAAGTAGCAGGGGGTAATGAAGAAAGGGTATGCAGTAGAAAGAGAGCCAGATTTTAATCCAAGGCACCTGTGTTAGAATCCAGTCCTTTGTTTGCTGTGTAACTTCCAGAAAATCATTAAACAGGAGCTTCAGCATCCTTTATTGTAAAATAACAACATTAAGATTGGTGATGTAAGAATCGAATGAGATTATGTAATAGTGCCTGGAAGAGAAGCTGAGACATTTAAATGTTCAAAAGAAGTGGTTGCTGACATAAAAAGAGGAGGTGGTGACTTGAAAGAATGAACTGGTATGTAAGATGCTTTTGAGTGAGAGAAAATCAGAAAGACAAGGCAAGGTGGAGATGGGAAGTGGGTTGAACAGGGAGTTGTAGATTCATAATCATTAGAAAACAAAGATGCTCGAATGAAGGGAAACAGTGTGGGGAGGCAATGCTCAGATACATTGAAACACTGAGGGAACATGGACAGAGGACTTACCTGCTGGCATGCCATCTGGAGCTGCAAATGTTCAGAGAGGACAAATTAGTGTCCATCCCTGAGGCTTCTGAGAACTGGGGACAGGGGTGTAGGATGTTGTCTACATTCATGGGATTTTAAGGGCTAACCATCTTCCTAGGGATTTGATCCTGAGATAAGGAGATTCTCTTTTTTTCTCAAACCCCCCCCCCCCACTTGTCCTCTGGAGATGCCAGAACGATTGCAAGAAACCAAGCTCTCAGTCTAGCTTTTTGCTTAGATGTTGCTCAGCCCTGTTTTCTCTGCTTTCCAGTTTGTCTCCACTACAGCATCCCTGGGAAATGTCCCAAGGTTTGTGCATGGCCTAGAAAAAGTCAACACTAAAACCAGCAATCCCACCCCAGCTGCTTCCAGATCCATTTTGGCTGCTGCAAGAGGGTTGACTGAAACTCTACTTACAAAAGAGCAGCAATGCTGTCCACAGCAGGGCAGAGCCTCCCATGGAAGTGGACATCTCTCCTAGGGCCTCCAAGGACAGACTGAGCTGAAGTCTAGGGCCTCAAGATAGACTTGAACCCGAAAAGGAGAAGGAAATGTTTTCTGTGTCCTATCTGGTTACCTGATCAGCAGTGCCTGGGTTTGCCTCCTTCCTTGAAGATAAAATTTTGGAGTGATGCCTAATTGGGCAATTTTATATGTACCTTCTTTACTCCCCATCCCACCTCCATAGATGTGCCTGGAATCTAGTAAAAAACAGTCACAGGGCTAGACACACAGTCAGAGGACATTCTTAAACTGTCTATCAATGCAACTTACAAAAGTGGGGTACAAGCGATGTTTCATTTATTCCTCACAATAATCCTATGAAGCAGGTTCTTTCATTACATTTTATAGGTAGAAAACATGGAGTAAAGGGAGGTTAAGCAACTTATCTTAGGGTAGGTACTAAATGGCTAATTTGGGATTCATACATTTAAAACCTAATCCTAGAGGAAAACTCTTAATCATGACAATATACTGTTTATGCATGTCCACGAGTATGGCCAGCGATTGCTAAAATTCTGTTGTGGTTCTCCAGAGCTACTCGTATAGTAGGCCGTTAGCTAGACGTTAACAAAAGGAAGGGAGCCCCTGGAGTCAGCCGGATTAACTAGGAAAGGACACTCCAGGCATCCAAGTAGGCAGGAAAGATGCTTCACAGCCACCCTGAGGAGTTCCACCCACTGACGGGGGAAGGGAGAAGTGGCACAGAGGATGTCTTTTCACTTAGCACAAACACAGTAGAAGCCAAAATGACCATGAAGGGAGGAGAAAACCCTAGAGGAATCTGGGAAAGATCAAATGGGATGACACAAGCCAGGGAAAATCCAGGAAAGAGACTGAACAGTCTGAAAGAAGGCCTAACTCTTTCCAAACTCAAGGATATATAACTAAAGCCTATCAAAGGCCTGTCTCCTGGTGGCAGCTTCATGAGCTGGAGTGCAGTGCCAACCAGGGCCTAGGTGCCATTGAGTCTTGGTGACAGATGTGCAGATAGGCCGTGAGGCAGAGGCAAGTTAGGTAACTTGTCCAAAGTTAGCCTTGGGTGCTGAGTGATACAGGTCTGGGGTCTGTTGACTATCATGAGCCTGGTGGGCCTAAGTGTGGGCTTGCAGCCTTGGAAGCTGGACTTCTGCAGTGAGATGGAGCTGAGCCACCTGGTTGTGGATGAGACATTGGCTGTGGTGCACCTGGGGGCAGCGGGCGTGATCTACCCGCTGATGCTGGGGAAGTGCCTCAAGTGTAGCAGCCTTTCCAAGGGTGCTCCCACAAATCTTGCCACCGTCACTTAAAATCCTCCTATGCAAAAGCCTCCTCTGTGTTATCTCTAGGGAGGTGACCTCTGGATCTGCTGTCAATTGTTCTGCCAGTTTGTTCAGCTGCCTGCCTCAGTTTCCCTATTTCACTTGTCCTGGCTTGCCGGCCTGTCTCTATAGTATCTGTTGTGAACATTAAAATACTTAACATAGTGAAAAGTTTAGAACAAGGCCTGGCAAATAGTTAATGCTTTGTGTGGTAGTCATTGCTGTTACTATGATTATCTTATAAAGAGCTTTGAACTTGAAAATAGAAGAGAAAGAGACCACTTCTCCAGCTTCCTGGTCAATCCACAGAAAAAAAAAACACCAAAAGCTGGAAAAGCCACTAGTGGGTCCATACATCCTCCAAAGAATGCAACCAGGTCACACAGAAGCAATTGTGTCAGTGAGGTCGGGCCTGCCTCCCACACACAGGGCTCCCTGCATTCAGAGACTTTGTTCTAGGGGGTTCTCAGATCATTTCTTAGTGTGGTTGTGGACAGAGAAACCCCAGGCTTGCGAGTCAAGCCAAATGTAGTGGAGGCCAGGTTTATTTTATACTTTCTTACAGAATTACACAGTTAAAAAATAGAAACAACCTCCTCATAAAGGGATTCCTTTAGGTTGTTAGCTGATAAGAATAAGAGGTCTTAGCCCAGCCAAGAACATTTGCATTTTAATAGGTAAATTTTGAAGCCCTAATCCTTAAGGACCTGGCTGAACATCACTGTGACCAGTATGTTTCTGGGGGTAAGGGTGGGTAAGAGTGGGGGCTGGGAAGTGAGGACTGCCAGGGAGTTGTCTGAACCTCTCAGGTCATACTCCCTGTGTTATTGTCTGCAGAAGACCATGAGGAAATGTGAGTGTGTGTGTGTGTGTGTGTGTGTGTGTGTGTGTGATGGGGGCGGGACAGTAATGAGTATTGCTTGTTGCTTGTCTCAGTGATGGGTCTGCAGGATGCATTTACTGGCAGCCAAATGTCCTGTAATACCCAGGATGGCCTTGCATATTAAAAAATGTTCGGTCAGGTCTTTTAGAATTATTTGAGCCTCTGAGCCTTAAATCTGTTTGACCAACAAACACAAAATTTTTTGTTGTTTTTTATTTTTTTGTATATACTAGATTTTATAAGAAAGAAATTATCATGTGTATTGAGTGGAGAGTTTTCTTTGCTTTTCCTGAAACAGCATCATTAAGTTGTTCACTATTTCAGAAAATCTGATCACCAACAGCTACACTGTTTAGATTTGTATTGCTGAGACCTTACCCTCATATCAGGCTGTATTTGTTATCATCATATTCATCATGAATATATTTGCTCATTATAAAGTTATTTTATTTGTCCCTTATATTAAAATTGGGTATTATATTGATTTAAAAAATAAAAATGTGTATAGGTAGGTGAGGTGGATTCAGTTTCAGGCTCCTGAAACTTCTACAATTTTAGGGGCCTTCCTTAAAAAATGAATAGAAAATTATGAATACAATATTCAATGTTAGAATGACTATGTAGAACAAAAAAATAAATCACAACAAATTACAAGGTACAAAAGGTGAAAAATAACACGAACATTACAAAACCCAGGAAAAATGACAATGTGTTACTTGACACTCTACTATAATACTTCCCTTTTCCTCCATATCTTTGCTACATCCACTCATCAGCTATTATAATAATATTTTTATAGAGAAACTAGAAATATAATTCATTCTTTCCTCTAGCATCACTTATCAGCATTTATTTTCTATTATTGATAGTTGAAGTGCATTAAAAATGCAATTCTTATGAGATATTCTCGCCCTGTGTAGTACTACTAGAGGTTTGTGCCTTACAAACACAAGAATTCTGATAAATTTTACATTATCTTATTCCAATCAAAAGATACAAAAAAATCATGATGTGTTTATAATTTTGTATTCTGTATTGAGTGTAGTCCTGGTAAGAGAGAACTTCCATTTTCACTAGACACAAAGGAATCAAATTTTCTGCTTACACACATCCTATGCTTGAGGGGAAAAAATGACAAAATTGCCTTCTGACTCCAGATATTTCAATCTCAATTTTCCTTTACCACCTACAAATGTTCAGTGTCAAGTACTCGAGCAGGGGTTCATGCTGCACATGGCCCTAGGCCCTTCACCTTGTGCCCGGAAGCCAGGAAAGTGGGCTCTTTGGGAGGATTGTTCTGGAAGCATTTCTGCTCTCAAGAATGGCTCACAGCACCTTACCAAACCTGGACGTGATTATGTGATTATGAACCACATACATCTGTTAGGCTAAACCAGAAGTAAACATCCTTAGCTTAAGTTCACCTTAGCTGGGTCCCAAAAGCTTCCTGCAATGAATACCATGTTCCTGATAGGAACCAAAGCGTGACAGAGGAAAGCCTGAAGGGGAGAAGAAAGTAGTCTTGTCCAAATGTGGTTAAATATGTTTCATAAGTTTTACAGAAACATATGACCTCTTCCAGGATTTTGCCTGAAGCTTAACTTTCATTAGTTACAACATAACTCCATCTCTGATAGGCAAGTTCATAACCTATGGGTTTCTTCTCAGGGTCACAAAGAAAATGTTTCAAATGTAGGTCATGAAAGGGAGCCTGGTTGGGTTGGAAACCACAGGTCTACAATTTAATGAAGGAGAAAAAGCCAGAAGAAAGGGAAACAGGGGCCTAAACAGAAGAAATTCCCAATGGACTTTTCCTTCAAAACGGACCAGAGTATTACAAAGATTCAAGAAAACAACAGAATAGTGTCTGAACAAAATTAAAATGTGCGTTTTAAACACTGGACTGAACATTGGAAATAATGCACTGTCAGAAAATTCAGGACATTTTGGTAGCCATTCCTATAGGCTAGAGTTTCTCATGATCAGAGATTTGCACAATTTTTAATGAAAAAAATATGTACATTTTTATTGGAGATAATCTTAAAAACTAATGTAAATATATTATGACTCATTTGGATGACCATTTCATAACCAGAAATTGCTACTTGATTTCAGTGCCCACATTAGCATTTTTTGTTTACAATTTACAACTGTACCAGGTGACGATCAAATTAAGTCTCTTTGCACCTAAGAACGTGCGTTAAAATAGAGAAAAGTGGGGAGAAGACTGAACCAATATGAGGGCCACCACAAAATCCTCATAGACAGACAACAGTATGGTGCTTACCAGAGGGAAAGACAAGTGGGATGGGGGATAAGAGAGGGTAAAGGGTGGATAAATGGTGATGGAAGGAGACTTGCCTTGGGCTGGTACAACAAGCAAGTCTATTGGTGCCATTTTCCCCTAGAGCTCAGGTGATAGCATTTTTTAGCAATAAATTATTTTTTAATTAAAGCATGCACATTGTTTTTTATACATACTGTTACACACTATTAGACTACAGTATAATTTAAACATAACTTTTACATGTACTGGGAAGCCAAAACTATTGTGTTACTTAATTGCAATGTTTATTTTATTGCCATTGTCCGGAACCACACCTGAAATATCTCTGAGGTATGCCTGTACAGATAGATATACATGAGAAGGTTCCTTTTGTTTGTTTTTTGTTTTGGCTGAAAATTTAAAACTGAGAAAGGGATGAGTACCGAGTGCTCTTAAGAACTATATAATCCAATGCAAGAAGAAATACAGTAAAGGTATGAACAAATAAGTAAATAAAAAGATATCAGGCAGAGGATTAAATCAGAGAGTTGTGATAAAGAATGAATTATTTAGGTTAGTACTAAATAATTCATACTAAGATGATAACTGCAGTAGAATCTCTAAACAACCTCAAGTTCCCTAAATCATCAGGTTAAATGATATTCACCATCCTCTCTGCAAAACAGGTGGACAGGAGCATACTCCCTGCTAAATGATCACCACTGATAAGCTTCTCTCTAGTAGAAATAGCCGGAGTTAGCATTACCACGGAATCATGGCTCAAGAGAGTTTCTAGGCAGAGTGATTAGCAATGCTGAATGCATCAGAGTTACCAAGTAGGAGGAGAAGGGTAAATTTGGTAATTAGAGGAATGTTGGTGTAGTTGCTGTCTTCCAGGGTCTGTATCAGCCACGGAAGCCCTTCATCTCGACAGTAAACTCACAAAAGTGACCAATTTCTGAGGCATTACTCAAACTCATAAGATAACTCAAAATGCTAATTTGTTCATTTTTAATGATATATATACTAGACCAGTCTTTTCCCTGTGGTTTTTGCTTCCTGATGGATATAAATAATTTAGTATATTAAAATGCATGTCTGAATCTTACTTACTGTTTCATTCTTACCCTATCAAAGCATGTATCACAATAAATGAATGTCGCATCTTTTCTTGTCTTGCTTTTTATCACATACTGTATATGTGTTTGAGTTATTGCTCTTTACCTGGTGCTTAGCACAGTGCAGGGCATATTTAGATCGTTAATAAATAATGAAGAGATACAAATAAGCTATTAACTCATTGACTATTTCTATCATGATGTCACACCTAATAAATCATTCTCCCCTTCCTTAGAGACAATTTTCTTTTTTTAAAAAATCTCTTGAAGAGCACTAGAGACTTGTTAGACAACTCTTTTCTATGATTGTTCATTATTTATGAAAATAATTGATCTTGTCTTTATATTTGTACTTAAGAAAATGATCACCCAAAATTATTCTTTTCAATTAATTCCTATGGTAATTAGTATCATAGAATATTTTCTTTTATGACTAATGGCCTGCCTGCCCTATTGAGACATGTAAAACATAGGAAAGATATGGTCTTCTAATCTTTTTTGTAATATTCTAACCCAAAGATATTAACTATAAATTTAATTATCTGGAAATACAATGTAATAAAGTCAACAAATGAAAAGGAAGATAAAATTCCTTGTGCTGCTAATTCTGGTTTATAGATACCATAGTCATATTGCTAAAGAGAGTCTTTTTTAAATTTTTTTTATTAATGTCTTACATGTGTACATATCTTCCCATTGCACCCCTCCCCACTCCAATGCAAGTCCTCACCCCCCAGTATCTTGCATCCATTGGCTATGCTTATATGCATGCATACAGTGCTTTGGTTGATCTCTTATTTACCCCACCTCTCTGTGCTGTAATTTGACAGTCTGTTTGATGCTTCACTGCCTCTGTATCTATCTTTTTGTTCATCAGTTTATAATGTTCTTTATTATCCACAAATGAGTGAGATCATGTGGTGTTTCTCCTTCATTGACTGGCTTATTTCACTTAGCATAATGCTCTCTAGTTCCATCCAGGTTGCTGCAAATAGTTAGAATTCCTTCTTTTTATAGAATTCCATTGTGTAGATGTACCACAGTTTTCTGATCCACTGATCTGCTGAAGGGCACCTAGGCTGTTTCCCAATTGTAGCTATTGTAAATTGTGCTGCTATGAACATAGGGGTGCATAAATCCTTTCTGTTGGTGTTTCTAGTTTCTTAGGATATATTCCTAAGAGTGGGATTGCTGGGTCAAATGGGAGTTCCATTATTTGAGGAAACTCCTCACTGTTCTCCACAGTGGCTACACCAGTCTGCATTCCCACCAGCAGTGCACAAGGATTGCTTTTTCTCCGCATCCTCACCAACACTTGTCCTTTTGTTGATTTGTTGATGATAGCCATTCTGACAGGTGTGAGATGGTATTGCATTGTTGTTTTGATTTGCATCTCTCATATAATTAGTGACTTTGAGCATGTTTTCATGTGTTTCTTGACCTTCCTTCTGTTGTCTTTTGAAAAGGTTCTATTTAAGTCCATTGCCCTTTTTTTTAATTAAAAAATATATTTTATTGATTTTTTTTTACCGAGAGGAAGGGAGAGAGATAGAAAGTCAGAAACATCAATGAGAGAGAGACATCGATCAGTCGCCTCCTGCATGCCTCACTGTGGAGATGTGCCTGCAAGCAAGGTACATGCCCCCAACCGGAATCGAACCCAGGACCTTTCAGTTCACAAGCCGACACTCTATCCACTGAGCCAAACCGGTCTCAGCTATTGCCCATTTTCTTAATTGGATCATTTATCTTTCTTTTATTAAGTTGTATAAGTTGGCTGTAGATGTTGGAGATTAAACCTTTATCAGTGATAACATTTGCAAATGTGTTCTCCCATGCGTGATCTTTCTTGTTGTTTTGTTGATAGTTTCTTTTGCTATGCAAAAGCTTTTTATTTTGATGTAGTCCCATTTGTTTATTTTCTCTTTAGCTTCTATTGCCCTTGGAGCAGTATCAGTGAACAAGTTCTTTTGGCATATGTCTGAGATTGTGCTGCCTGTGGATTCCTCTAGTATTTTTATGGTTTCCTGTCTAATGTTTAAGTCCTGTATCCATTTGGAGTTTATTTTTCTTTATGGTGAGAGTTGGTGGTCTAGTTTCATTTTTTTGCATATATCTGTCCAATTTTCCCAACACCATTTATTGAAGAGGCTGTCTTAACTCCATTGTATGTTCATGCCTCCTTTGTCAAATATTAGTTGAGCATAGTAGTTTGGGTGGATATCTGGATTCTCTATTCTATTCCATTGGTCTATGTGTCTGTTCTTGTGCCAGTACCAGGCTGTTTTGAGAACAGTTGCTTTGTAATATAGCTTGAAATCTGGTATTGAGATTCCACCTACTTTATTCTTCTCAGAATTGCTGTAGCTATTCGTGGTCTTTTTTTGTTCCAGATGAATTTTTGGAGAGTTCTTTCCAGGTCTGTGAAATATGTTGTTGGTATTTTAATGGGTAGTGCATTGAATCTATAGATTGCTTTGGGTAGTATGGACATTTTTATGATGTTGATACTCCCAATCCATGACCATGATATGCTCTTCCATCTGTTTATGTGTTCCTCTATCTCTTTTTTCAGTGTCCTGTAGTTTTCTGCATATAGGTCTTTTACCTCCTTAGTTAGGTTTATTCCTAGGTATCTTAATTTTTTTTGGTGCGATGGTAAATAGGATTGCTTTTTTAGTCTCTGTTTCTGTAATTTCACTATTAATGTATAAAAACGCCATAGATTTCTTGGTGTTAATTTTGTATCCTGCTACATCGCCTAATTCATTTATTAAGTCAATTAGTTTTTGGATGGAGTGTTTTGGGTTTTTTATGTACAGTATCATGTCATCTGCAAATAAGGACAGCTTTACTTCTTCTTTTCTAATTTGGATGCCTTCTATTTCTTCTTTTTGTCTAATTGCAATGGCTAATACTTCCAGTACTATGTTGAACAGTAGTGGTGAGAGTGGGCATCCCTGTCTTGTTCCTGTTCTTAGGGGAAATGGTTTTAGTTTTTGCCCATTGAGTATGAAGTTAGCTGTGGGTTTATCATATATGCCTTTTATGATGTTGAAGTATGATCCTTCTATTCCCACCTTGCTGAGAGTTTTTATCAAGAAAGGGTGTTGGATTTTGTCAAATGCTTTTTCTCCATCAATTGATATGACCATGTGATTTTTATCTCTCAATTTGTTTATGTAATGTATCACATTTATTGATTTGCGTATATTGTACCACCCTTGCATTCCTGAGATAAATCCTACTTGGTTATGTTGTATGATCTTTCTGATGTACTGCTGGATCTGATCTGCTAGAATTTTGTTGAGGATTTTGGCATCTATATTCATGAGAGATATTGGCCTATAATTCTCTTTCATGGTGTTATCTCTATCTGGTTTTGATATTAGGGTAATGCTGGCTTCATAGAAGGTGTTTGGAAGTGTTCCTTCTTCTTGAATATTTTTGAATAGTCTGAGGAGGGTAGGTTTTAATTTTTCCTTGAATGTTTGGTAAAACTCTTCTTTGTAGCCATCTGGTCCTGGGCTTTTGTTTACTGGAAGCTTTTTGATGACTGCTTCAATTTCTTCCATAGTTATTGGCCCATTGAGATGTTTAGATTTTCCCTGATTGAGTTTTAGAAGGTTATATTTTTCTAGGAATATCTCCATTTCCTGCATATTGTCCATTTTTTTGGAATAGAGTTGTTCATAGTATTTTTTAACAATCATTTGTATTTTGGAGGAGTCTGTTGTTATTTATCCTCTTTCATTTCTGATTTAATTTGGGTCTTCTCTCTTTGTTTCTTGGTGAGCCTGGCTAGAGGTCCATGAATTTTGTTTATCCTTTCAAAGAACCAGCTCTTGGTTTTGTTGATCTTTTGAATTGTTTCTTTGGTCTTGGTGTTGGTTATCTTCACTCTGATTTTTACTATGTCCCTCTTTCTGCTTACACTGGGCTTTTCTTGTTGCTCTCTTTCTAGCTCTTTGAGTTGTAGTGTTAGGTAATTTATTACCACTGTTTTTTTTTTTGTTTGTTTGTTTGTTTTTTGCAGTAGGCTTGTAGAGCTATGAAATATCCTCTGAAGACTGCTTTCACTGTGTCCCATAAATTTTGTATTGTTGTATTGTCATTGTCATTTGTTGCCATGATGTTTTTTATTTCTTCCTTGATCTCTTTGGTTACCCAGTCATTGTTTAATAGCATGCTGTTTAGTCTCTGTGTGTTTGATTTCTTTGTATTGTTTTTATTGTAGTTGATTTCCAGTTTTATGACACTGTGATCTGAGAAAATGCTTGATATGATTTCTATCTTCTTGAATTTGAAGAGACTTTGCCTATGAGCCAACATATGGTCTATCTTTGAAAATGCCTCATGTGCACTGGAGAAGAATGTATATTCTGTGGCTTTGGGATGAAATGTTCTGAAGATGTCAATTAATTCCATCTGGTCTTGTGAGTCATTTTGGATTGATGTTTCCTTGCTGATTTTTTTTTTCAGAGGATTTGTCCAGTGGTGACAGAGGGGTATTAAAGTCTCCTACTATGATTGTATTGCTGTCAATCTCTCCCTTGTTATCCTCCAGGAGGTTTTTTTAATGTATTTAGGTGCTCCTGTATTGGGTGTGTATATGTTTACCAGAGTTATTTCTTCTTGTTGGATTGTTCCCTTTAGTATTATGAAGTGGCCTTCCTTATCTCTTGTTATGTCCTTCCCTTTGAGATCTAATTTGTCAGATATAGGTATTGCAATCCCAGCTTTTTTCATTTTCATTTGCCTGAAAAATTGTCTTCCATCCCTTCACCCTCAGTTAAAGAGAGTATTCTTTGACCTACTTGTCATAGTCTCTTTGTCAACAAACACTTTATTTTATTTTTTAATCTTTATTGTTGAAAGTTCTACATATGTCCTCCTTTTTTCCCCATTGACTCCCCCTCCTGTTCTTCCCAGACCTTCACAATACTATCTGCGCCCATACCATATATGCATACAAGGTCTTCGGTTGATTACATCCCACCCACCATCCTTTCTGCCTTCCTTCAGAGATGAGCTTTGAGACTTGCACTCTTACCCTCATTGACAAAAAAACTTCTTCTTTAAATAAATAAATAAATATCCATGGAATAAATGTAGAAGAAATGGCATGATTAGCAGAACACTGTTTGCAACCCTTACTAAAAAATAAGTCAGACAAAAGTCATTATAAAATGAAACAATAAAAATTGATGGTGTAATTTTGAATAGAGCATCAAGCTATTGCAACATGAAACACTGATCAATTTAACATTGCTTAGAGTGGAATAACCAAACAATATCTGCCTCTTGATTAGTGTTACCAGATAACATACAAAATGTCTAGTTAAAAATGAATTTCAGGGAAACCAAGATGGCAGCAAAGGTGAGCACCTAAGCTGCTACTTCACACAACAATTTCAAAACTACAACTAAAAGATAGAACGGACACCATCCAGAACCAGGAAAGCTGGCTGAGTGAAAATTCTACAATTAGAAGTAAAGAGAGGGACCAACGAAGACTCAGAGGAGCTGTAAAAAGCTGTGGTATGGAGACATGCTCTTGGAGAGAATGGGCGGAGGATGTCTGGCTGGCTTTCTCTAGTGGCAGGGAGATAGAAAATCCCAACTGCACTGAACCCCAGCTTCAGGCAAGACTCAGAGGGGGAGTCTGGAATGTTGTGAAAAGGAAAGAGTACATGGAAACTTAGGGGAGCTGCAAAAGACAGAAGTCTGGGGGCTCCCGAAAGTGGGCGCAAAAGTACGTACACAGAGCGCTGACTGCTGATTGTGCTGCTGGCTTCCTCTAGCAGGAGGAAAATAAAACCTCACAACAGCACTAAAATCCAGGTCCAACTGCACTGAACCCCAGTTTCGGGTGAGACCCTGGGGACCCAGACTCATATGAGTCCCTAGAGCACACAGAAACTCAGGAAAACCAAAAGGCAGAGATCCGGAAGCATGTGCGTGCGAGAGGCAGAGGTCTGCAGGCAAGCCCACATGCGCAGACACAGCTGATCCTCACAACCAATTGGCTTGGAGGTCAATCCCCCCACTTTCCCCAGTGATACCAACAACAATCAAGAATTAACTACAATAATATGGTACAAGCAGTTCACAAAAGGATGCACCAAGAGTGTCCACCTCAGGTAACTGGGGAGGCAGAGCTACTGGGCCACATAGGATACCTAGCACACAAAGCTACTCTACCAACTCAGGGAAGCAGTGAAATATGTGAAGACAAAAGAACAGATCACAAATGAAAGACATGGAGGAAAACAAATGACTGAATATAGAATTCAAAACCACAGTTATAAGGTTTTTTAAGAATTTCCTAGAAAAAAAATTGATAAATTTAGTGAGACCCAAGAGGAGATGAAAAAGAACCAACTAGAAATTAAACACACATTGACTGAAATAAAAAAATATTATACAGAAACCTAACAGAAAACTAGAGGATCACAAGAATCAAGTCAAAGATTTGAAATACAAAGAAGCAAAAAACACTCCACTGGAAAAGCAAAAAGAAAAAAAATAATTAAAAAATGTGAAGATAGTGTAAAGAGCTTTTGGGACAACTTCAAGTATACCAACATCAGAATTATGAGGGGGGCAGAAGAAGAGAGAGAGCAAGATACTGAAAACCTATTTGAAGAAATAATGACTGAAAACTTCCCCCACCTGGTGAAAGAAATAGACTTACAAATTCAGGAAGTGCACAGAACCCCACACAAAAGGAATCCAAAGAGGACCAGACCAAAACACATCATAATTAAAATACCAAGAGCAAAAGACAAAGAGAGTATTAAAAGCAGCAAGAGAAAAATAGTTAATTACCTACAGGGGAGCACGCATAACCATTGTCAGCTGATATCTCAACAGAAACTATGCAGGCCAGATGGGAGTGGCAAGAAATAGTTCAAGTGATGAATAGTAAGAACCTACAACCAAGATTACTCTATCCAGCAAAGCTATCATTCAGAATTGGAGGGCAGATAAAGAGCTTCACAGATAAGAAAAAACTAAAGGAGTTCATCAACACCAAACCAGTATTATATGAAATGATGAAAGGTATTCTTTAAGAAGAGGAAGAAGAAAACGGTAAAGGTAAAAAGTATGAACAACAAATACATATCTATCAACAAGTAAATCTGAAAATCAAGTCAATTAAAAATCTGATGAACAGAATAAACTTGTGAATATAATAGAATTAGGGGCATAGAAAGGAGTGGGCTGATAATTCTCAGGGGAAAGAGGTGAGGGGGGTGCAAGGAGAGACTGGACAAAAACCATACACCTATGGATAAGGACAATGGGGGAAGGTAAGGACAGAAGTTAGGGTGGGAACCAGGTGGAGGGGAGCTATGGCAAGAAAAAAGAGGAACAATTGTAATAATCTGAACAATAAAAAATTATTAAAATTTAAAAAATGAATTTCAGATAAATAATTAATAATTTTAGTATAAATATGTACCTTGCAATAGTTGGGATATACTTATCCTGGAAAGTTATTTATTATTTAAAATTCAAATTTAACTGAATATTCTGTATTTTTATTTGTTAAATCTGATAACCCTGTTTGATGTCATGCAAATTTTTATAGTAATATATTATATAATATAGTTTATAGAATATATCGTTTAATATACCTAACATAATTTAATAAGTCAAGCTTGCATCTAATTAAGCTTTTAGAACTAATTTCCAATCTACAGGAAATACAGGATATGAAGAACAAATTAAATGATACAATGAGTAAACAGATATGCAGAAGGTGAGATTTTGATCTAGTTTTAAACATGTCAAAGAAATGTAAAAAAAAGTAGGGGAGTGTGGTAGTGGCCAAACCATGCTCAAAGCAATGAAGGATGACCTTATCCCCAGGGGATATTTGACAAAATTTAAATACAGTTTTGGTTTTTCCCAATTTAGTGGGGGCAGGGGAGAAGATGCTTCTGACATCCAGTGAACAGAAACCAGGGATGCCACTAAACACCAAACATCTTACAACACACAGGACAACCTCCCCTGCTCACCTCATTCCTGCCTCCATGCTCACAACAAGGAGTTTAAGTGATGGTGAGGATGTGGAGAAAGGGTCCCTCGTGCACCACTGATAGTGCAGACTGGGACAACCACTTTGGAAAACAATGTGGAGTTCCCCCTCTCCCTGCAAAATTAAAAATGGAACTGCCATTTGACCCAATGAACCCATTTCTAGGGACATTTCCTAAGAATCCTGAAACACCAGTCAGAAAGAATATATGAACTCCTGTGGTCAGAGCGGCATTATTTACAAAAGCTAAGACCTGGAAACAGCCAATGAGTGTACAAAAAACCTGTGGTACATTTCTACCATGGAATACTATGCAGCTGAAAAAAAGTATATCTTACCCTGTGGGACAACATAGAGGGTCTTGAAGGTTGCTATGCTAAGCAAAATAAACCAGTCAGAAATAGCACATGACCGCACTTGTATGTGGAATCTAGTGCACAAAACAAACTGACAAACAAAAGAGACCCAGAGACATGGAAGCATGGAACAGACACAACTTTCAGATGGAAGGAGATTAACCAAAAATTTATTCTATGCATACGTGCATAGCTCACGGTGAGGTCCTGAGGAGAGGGCAGGAGTGGAGAGGAGGAGGTCAATGGAGGAAAGAAGAAGATCTCTGTAATACTTCCAACAATGAAGATACATTTTAAAAATAAAAATAAAAATAAAAAATGACAACAAAATGTCAGTAGTGCCCTTATTGGGAAACCTTTGTCCAGACTAAAAGAGACTTTAAAGACTTAACAAACACATGCAATGGATGGTGCTGGTTTGGATCCTTAAACCGCACTATAATATAGAGCAATCCTATGATTAACGGCAAGGCAGCTATTTTAAAATGACAAGGTAGGAAATAGTTTTTTGATATATAAAATATTCACCATACATTGTTAGGAGAAAAAAAAATGGGTATAAGAACTTTGCTAAACTTCATTTTGTTATGAAGCATAAAAAAATACAAAAATAATTATCTTATTTTTTGGCACAAACCTAAGTGTGTGTAAACAGATACACATATGACTGTGTGGAGAAAAGATTTGAGACAATTTATCAAAATGTTAATTGTGTTGATATTTCTAAATTGGAGATCATAAATGATTTATGTTATGTTATTTTTTCTGTTCTGTGTTTTCTAAAGTGAAGATCAAGTATTTTTTAATTAAAGAGAAAATAGGATTATTTAATTTATTTACTAAATCTTTATTGTTGAAAGTATTACATATGTCCCTTTTTTTTCCCCATTGAAATACTCTCTAGCCCGCCCCCATTCTCTGCCCTAGGCCTTCACCACTCTACTGTCTGTGTCCATGGGTTATGCACGTATGCATACAAATTCTTTGGTTGATTTCTTCCCACCCGTCCTCCCTTGTCTTCCTCTGATATTCAACAGTCTGATCCATTCTTCCTTGTCTCTGGATCTATTTTGCTCAATGGCTTTTTATTTTTTCATTAGAAAATAGTATTATTTTAGACAGAAAATTCTGAGTCTGGTTTGAAGATCATTCTAGCGATCACCTTTTACAGGGTATGGCTAACAAGGCTCTTCAAACATCTCCTGTGGGTACAGAAATCCTCTTGATGCAGTTGTGCCGAGCCAGAAAGTGAACGTGATGGAGTAGAGATCTATTGCTATTTCATTTTCACCCCAGCAAAATCTGTGAATGAACTGAAGGGAGCATGAGGAATAGGTCTGCTGTTGCCAAGAATGGGAGATTGCTCTCCCTAAGAGAGAGAATTGGGCTGACATGTACATCCAATGAGATTAAAAAAAAACTAGCTGAAGGATGAAACTGGATAAGAGAAGCTCTAGCCCCTATAACCTCTGCTTGCCTCCCTCTTTGTTTTTGTAATCCTCACATGAGGATATGTTTATTGATTTTAGAGAGGAAGAAAGAAGAGAGAGAGACAGAGAGAGAGAGAGAGAGAGAGAGAGAGAGAGAGAGAAAGAGAGAGAGAGAGAGAGAGAGGCTGTCTCTCATAAGCTCCCAACCAGGGATCAAACCTGCAACCTAGGTATGTGCTCTGACCAGGAAGAGAACAGGCATCTTTGCACTGGTGATGCCAACCAACTGAGTCACCCAGCCAGGGCGCCTCATCTTATTTGAATAAGTGTCAGGAAGTTGGTTTCTCTCTAAGTCTAAACGATCTAAAATTTGGGGGTTTCTCTGTGTAAGCTTATTAAGTATTCCTAGTGTTTTTCTTGATTAAAACTCAATGCAGTGTTAGTTTCTGAAACCCCAACAATCCCCAATGATGATTAACACACGGCAGCCTCCCTCTCATCTGCTTCCCCAGTTCCTAATGAAACCTTTGAGACAAGCTCTAGGTTCCTTGCATTCTACCTCTTAGTACCCAGAGGGATTTTCAAAGGCGTGTTCCCAGGAGGCTTGAGGCAAAGAGATATTTTCCTCTTGGGGAAGGGAAATATCCAAAGCTCCTTGAAATCTGGAGTTTAAGAGACGGCATTTTTCCTGTGCCACTTCCCCAGCCAAAGCAACCGATGCCCCAGCCTCAAGGAGCTCGGCTGTAATTTGAAGTTTTCTCTGATACTAGAGAAAGCTGACTTTTCCTTGCTTTCTTGGTTTTGGCTTCCACAACAAAGTGTTTTCCTAGGCTTCCTCTGAATAGATTCAGCCCCTTCCATTCCTTTTAAAGATCACTATCTGGAAAGTGGCTCCTTCCTATTGCCAAGGTCAGAAGCAGTGAGTTGCTGTTGGCAGAACGAAATGAAAATGGAATGCCATGTGTATTTCTCAAAATCTTATTCTTTTCTCTACAGTTTTCAGGATTTGTTTGGTTCTATTGCTTCTCATGTCCACTGATATTCTATTTCTTTATGATCATCTTGCTGTGGTAATGGATTCAAGGACATGAAATTTAGCAGACATGATAATAATCTTCAAATATTTTAAATACTACCTGGCTGGAAAGGAAAGAGAAGGTAGGCTACTGTGGGGAGGTAGGAAGTTGCAGGCAGACAGATATTGAATCAATATAATGTAACATTTTCTAAGAATGCAGGTCATTCAAAAATAGAATTAATGACAGTATATCTACATGGATCTATAAATGAAATATTATGCACCAATGAAAAGAAAGTGTGCGATAGATTTATAGTACTGTATGGAAAGTATTCAAGAAATAATATTTAAGGGAAAAACTACTTGTGAATTGGTGTGTTTCTTATAATTTCATTTGTATAAAATTATATGGAATTATGTATAATTGTATATAGAAAATTTCTAGGCAGAAATAAATAAATTAAAAAAACAAACATGAATATGTTTCCTTCTGGACTAGAGAATACAAATTACAGAAGGAGAAAACTAACTTTTCCATTTACACTCTAGTTTACAGATAGCTTTTTCTCCCCTGGAGCGTTTTTATGACAAAAATGCCTAGTTTTATTTTTTTAAGTAAACTTAGTATCTTAAAAAAAAGAGGGGTGCTAACTTGTAAGATAATAAATTTCCAATCATTGGAAGCATTGAAGCATAATTTGGTGATCTATTTGTGAGAAATGCTGGTTTTTTAAAGTTACCTCCTAACTCTAAGTTTCTATGATTCAGTTCTAATGAAAGAATTTAAAGCAACAAAGATATGAGTTTTTCCAGCTTGCTTCCAATGGGAAAGATTTGAATAATGAAATGGATAAGATTAGCCCCTTGCCCAGGATTGCTTATAAGTTCTCAGCAGAAAATGATTTCTCTTGAAGATAATAACTGTTCATGTTTTAAATTGTGGAGAGATGTCTTAGGCTAAAGACCCAAAATATAAAGAAACAGAAAATGGAGTCAAATGCTGTTTCTCAGTGACATGGTTTCACAGGCAGAGGCTGCTCTGTGGTCTCAGTGATCATGATCATATTGTAGTCCCAGTGCTATCTCGCATCAGGTCTTCGCCATTTGATGAGTCATTGTCTTCCTGAGGGGGTGAGGAGAGAGAGAACATAATGGCAGTCTCTTCTCTTCCATAGCCTGGCTGAGTTTTCCTGTTCCTTTTCGTGTAGGTAAGATTGATTTTCCTCTTTCATAGATCTGAGTTTTGTTTCATAATAAATTATGAACCACCGTAAAACAGGAATGCCACAACCCTGAGGAAAATTAACACATGCATATTATACTGTACATTTTCCTCTAACTTTTAAAATATTTTATATCTTTTTGTTCTTAAAAATCCATAATAAGGAAATTTCAAAATCTGACCTCACCCAACTACTTACATCTTACGGTACTAATACCCAGAATTGACCCTGTGCTTATTAAAAATTTTAGTATTTTTTCATCATGGATTTTTGCATTAAGGTTTAAAAAGTATTGTATTAAAGTTGTATTCATCTTGATTATTGACTTTTTTGGTGCTTCCCTAACTCTTGCACTCAAAATCAGTGCCTAACGTAGCATCCTGTACTTCCAGCACTGTTCAGAAAGGTTTTCTTTTTACCAACCACAATCTTTCCTTAAAAACTGAAGTTCATTTCCTCCAGATGTGGTTCTGAGGTGCTCAAGTTGCTATAAAATGCTGTTCTGTCAACTTTCCTGTCTTAATCATAAATTAACCCCCACTTTCACTTTTTCGTCCTAGTCCTCTCTGCAATCTCATAATAGAGTTCCATTTAGGAGCAGAATTATAGAATTTGGCTGTGTTTAGTAGATGATAATTAAGAAGACAATGTGTATTATACATAGAGAAGTATCACTTAAGATTCTGTATTTACTACCTAGAAAATACTATTTTTAGCATTTTGGCAAATTTCTTTCCAGCTCTTTTTTAATGGCAGGTGTGCCATTGAATTCAGTACCTTCATTTCTTTCTTCCTTCTTTTTTTTCTTTGTATTATTTTTACAAAATTATGGTCTATCTATGTATCTTTGTATCTACCTATGTATTTATGTAACTATATATGTATGGTGCATAGTTCCCATTAAATGAATATGATATAATTTATTTAATCATTCTTTTTTAAAAAATATATATTTTTTATTGATTTGTTACAGAGAGGAAGGGAGAAGGATAGAGAGTTAGAAACATCAATCAGCTGCCTCTTGCACACCTCCTACTGGGGATGTGCCCGCAACCAAAGAATATTCCCTTGACCGGAATCGAACTTGGGACCTTTCAATCCGCAGGCCAACACTTTATCCATTGAGCCAAACTGGTTAGCGCTAATCATTCTTTTTTTCATTCACATTGTTTTCGGTCTTCATTATTATAGACTAGAGGCCGGATGCTCAAAATTCATCCATGAGGCTCGGCCCTCAAAGCCATGGCAGCTTGCCTCAGCCCTCGCAGCCCCAGCTTTGTCCAGAAGGTCGTCCAGAAGGATGTCTGGTCATTCAGCTGTTCAGTCTAATTAGCATATTATTCTTCTATTATTATAGATGATATTATAAAACCCTCTTATACATGCAACCTGATACATATCTCTGATTATTTCTTTAAAATAAATCATTGGAAGTGAAAATATTAAGCCAAGAAGAATGAGCATGTGTTATAATTAATACACTAATATTTTACCTACTTATCTCGATAATCCTAAAAATTTTGCAGTTTTCCTAATAATTTTCAAGTTTTCCAATTTGTTCCAAAATGTAATTTCATTCCCAGAGTAAGGCAAATGTATTAATGCTTTTCAATAGACAGTAAAATAGCTTTATTTTTTATCTATTCACACTGGTCTTAAAATTAAAAGATTGAATTTATGATTTTTTAAATTTTAGGCAAATCGCCTAATCCTAAGTGTCTTAGATTTTCCATAGGCAAGATGAATATAATGCTTACCTAACATGTGGGATTGTTATGCTGTTAAATAATACATGTAAACATGCTTTATCAACTAAAAACTGGGACTATTATTTTTGTTGTTATCATTACTAATTTTTTAAAATGAAAACTTTGTGATCCCCAGTTACTCCTCAAATAGAAAATAGGAGATATTTGCAAACTGGTTTCCCCAGTTTATAATGCTGAAGAAATTAGAAAAGAGCATTCAGATTAGAGAGTGCAACTACCTATAAAAATTCATATGTAAGCACAAGCTACAAAACACAGAGAAATAACACATTTTATGAGAATTAGTTACAGAGCAACACTAGCAATTGCAAAGGGCTTGGATTGATAGGGTGAGAAGTCTGTCTTTGTAAGAGGTGACTGGAGTAAAGTATTGACTAAAGAGAAATACATGTTTCATTAAAACCAATGCAAGAGATAAAGAAACACACACACACACACACACACACACACATGCCTTCATAGACACAGACAACAGTATGGTAAGTCGCCAGAGTGAAAGGGGGTTGGAAGGAGGTAAAGAGAGTAAAGGGGAGATAAAGTGAAAATGGAAGGAGACTTGACTTGGGTCGTAAATACACAATAAAACATATAGATGATATTCTATAGAATTGTACACCTGAAACCTATATAATTTTATTCACCAACAAAGTCAATAAAAACTTTTTTTCAAAATGGGGAGGGCCATCAGGTTTGAGGCTATTGAATGATTTGTGAAAATGGTTTATGAAAGATACAGACAAGCTTAAAAGGGAGAAAGCAAACACTTATCTGTTGCTTGGCAGTTTAGAAGGGAAAATGTTTAAGATCAAAATTGTGCTTTAATCAAAGTAGAATAGATTGGTTGTTATAGGTAAACAAAATCATGCACCTATAATCCAGGAGAAAATGCTTTACAAATTTAACTATGCATTTTCTATTTCCTTAGCCTCAGTTTTTCCCTAACACCTATGTTCTCACTCATCAGGAAATCTGTTCTAAACTTGCCCAGTTATGCTTCCTTCTACCTTATCACCACTCTGTGTATTCTTTTTTCCTGTTCTACATATATCTGCATACATGGAATTACTTCCTGATTGTGTTTTTCTGTCTTTACCATTAGTGAGCAGTAGTCTCCATTTACCTGGCAACCACCCAGAGGCAGGTTCTTATTATCTGCGTCTCCTAGAGTTCTCCGACTCAAGCATTGGGCACAGATGTATTCTGACTGATTGGCCTAAGTTTCCAGCTTTCAAACGTGGAATTTATCGATGAAGAGAGAGAATGACACAGTGGTGAGTGAATTTTTTTTCCAGGGTTTTTCCAGCTTTCATGAACACAAACTTACTCTATTTGCAGTATTTCTCACCTTGTACCTTTTAACCCTGACTGGCAATGTCATCATTGTGACAATTATCAGTATTGATCGTCACCTTCACACCCCCATGTACTTCTTTCTTAGTATGCTTTCAACCTCAGAAACAATGTACACGTTGGTCATTGTACCACAAATGCTCTCCAGCCTCATCAGACAAAGCCAGTCTATTTCCTTGGCTGGCTGTGCCACCCAGATGTTCTTTTTTATCACTTTGGCCATCAACAACTGCTTTCTACTCACAGCAATGGGGTATGACCGCTATGTTGCCATTTGCAAACCTTTGAGGTACACAGTCATCATAAACAAGAAGGTGTGTGCCCAGCTGGTTTGGGGGGCCTGCAGCATTGGCCTTCTTGTGGCCATAATTCAGATTTCCTCTGTGTTCAGTCAGCCCTTTTGTGGTAAAGAGGTGGCCCATTATTTCTGTGACATCCGCCCAGTTATGAAACTCTCATGTGCTGACACCAATCTACATGACATAATTACTTTTATCATCAGCTCATTTGTCATTTTGGTGCCCATGGGTTTGGTCTTCATCTCCTACATCCTTATTATCTCCACCATCCTCAAGATTGCCTCAAGTGAGGGCCAAAAGAAGGCTTTTGCAACTTGCGCCTCCCACCTCATTGTGGTCATTGTTCACTATGGCTGTGCCTCCATTGCCTACCTCAAGCCTGAGTCGGAGAACACCAAAGATCAGGATCAGCTGATCTCAGTGGCCTACACCATTTTTACTCCTCTCCTGAACCCTGTGGTATATACTCTGAGAAACCAGGAGGTCAAGAATGCCCTTCACCGTGCTATCAGCAGAAAGCCTCTTGCCTAGGATCTTAGGAAGTTTGACATATAACCTATCATACTCTCGGTATTTTTGCAATCTGGAAAAAAATCTTATTTTAATTTTTGTATGTATTTGTTCAGTTTTCCCATCACCATTTGTTGAAAAGACTGTGTTTACCCAATTGTATATTCTTGCATCCTTTGTCAGAGATTAATTGGCCATGTAGATCTGTAGGGTTTTTTCTTCTGGACTCTCTGTTCTGTTCCATTGATTAATGTGTTCGTTTTCATGCCAGTACCATGATGTTTTGATTACTATGGCCTTGTAGTGTAATTTGAGATCAGGTAACATCATACCTCGAATTTTGTCCTTTTTCTCAATATTGCTGAGGTCTTTTGTGTTTCCATGTAAATTTTAAGATTATTAGTTCTAGTTTTGTGAAAAATTTCAGAGGTATTTTGATAGAGATTGCATTGAATCTATACATTGCTTTGGGTAATATGGATATTTTAACGATGTTAATTCTTTTTATCTGCTGGCATAACATATTCTTCCACTTACTTGTATCTTCAATTTCTTCCTTCAATGTCTTAAAATGTTCTGAATACAAGCTTTTTACTCTCTTGACTAGATGTATTCCTAGGTATTTTTTGATGCAATTGGAAAAGTGATTGTTTTTATTCATTTTTCTTTCAAATTGTTATTGATGTATAAATATGCAACCAGCCTTAGACGGTTTGGCTCAGTTGATAGAACATTAGCGCACAGACTGAAGGTTCCCAGGTTTGATTCCAGTTAAGGGCACATACCTCAATTGCAAGCTCTATCCATGGCCCTGGTTGGTGCCTGTTCAGGAGGCAGCCAATTAATGAGTCTCTCTCACTGGATATTTCTCTTTCTCTGTTTCTCCCTCTCCCTTTCATTCTTTCTAGAAATCAATGGAAAGATATCCTTTGGTTAGGATTAACAAAAAAATTCAACTAATTTCTGAAGATTAATTTTGTATTCTGCTAGACCACTTTCTTAAAAGAAAAACTCAAATAGATTAAAGATTTAAATATATGACCTAAAACCATACAACCCTTAGAAGAAAAGAGTAAACATTCTGACATAGATGTCAGTAATATTTTTTTGGATATGTTTCCTCAGGCAAGGGAAACAAAAGTAAAATAAACACATTAGACTACATCAAGCTAAAAGTTTTTACACAACAAAGGAAGCCATCAATAAAATGAAAAGGCAAGAAAATATTTGCCAGTAATACAAATATTTGCCAGTGATGGAATTAATATTCAATATGTAAAAACTCATACAATATAACAGCAATAAATAAATGAACTAATAAACAACTCAATTTAAAAATGGGTAGAGGAACTGAATAGACATTTCCCAAAGAGGATATAGAGATGGTCAATAAACATGAAAAGTTGCTCAATATCAATAATCATCAGAGAAATGTACATTAAAACCACAATAAGAAATCACTGCACACCTATCAGAATAGTTATTATCAATAAATCAACAAACAACAAGTATTGGTGAAGATGTGGATTAAAGGGAACATTCATGCACTATTGATGGATTTGCAAATGTATAGCCTCAATGGAAAACAGTTTGGCTGTTCCTTGAAAATTAAAAATCTAATCACCTTACAAATGAGGAATTATACTTCTGGGTGTTAATCTAAAGAAATCCAAAACACTGATTTGAAAAAACATATTCATCCTTGTGTTCATTGAAGCATTATTTACAATAGCCAAAAATATTTAAGCATCTCTAGTGCCCATTAATAGATGAATGGATAAAGAAGTGGTAAATATATAAAATGGAATAATACTTAGCCCAAATGGATGGATCTAGAGGGTAATATGTTAAGTGAAATAAGTCAGAGAGAAATACAAATACCATGTGATTTCACTTATATGTGGAATCTAAATAAGTAAATTAATAAATGAACAAATAAACAAACAAATGAAAGAGAAAATCATCGATAGAGAACAAACTTATAGTTTCCAGATGGGAGGATGGGTGGAGGGCGAGGTGAAAAGGTGAAGAGATTAAAAGTACAATTTGGCAATTACAAAATAGCCACTGGGTTGTAAAGGACAGCATAGAGAATATAGTTAATAATCTTGTAATAACTGTGTGGTGTCAAACAGACATTATCCTTGTTAACAGGAATCACTTCATAAAGTATATAAATGTCTAACCATTATGCTGTACATCTGAAACTAATATAACATTGAATGCCAACTGTAATTGAAAAAAAAATAAAAATAAACAGATTCTGTACCAATAAAATAGTTGCAAAATTTGGTGGTAACAATGTATTAAAGAATCAAAGTGTCCCTGACTTGATTTTTTTTTTTTTATCATCACTCTCCTAAGCTTTTTTAATCACTAGAGGCCGGCTGCATAAAATTTGTGCACAGTGGGGGGTGTCCTTCAGCCCCTCTTGCACCCTCTCCAATCTGGAACCCCTTGAGGATGTTCAACTGTTCATTTACAGGGATCAGGACATGGGGGTGTGGCCAGCCTGGGTGAGGGGCTGAGGGCTTTTTCAGGCTGGCCACACATCCTTCAGGGTTGGGGTCCCCACAGGGGTACCTGGCCAGCCTGGGCAAAGGATTGATGGCTGTTTGTAGGCTGGCCACAACCCCCATTGATCCAAGCTCCCAGCCCCTCCTTTTTTTCTTTCTGTCAGCACCTCCTTGAGCAGAGGCCAGGGCTGGCTGGAAGCAGAAATCTAGTATTTATTTATTTTCAATAATTGAAACTTTGTATCCTTGAGCAGACGCTAGGGCCCACCAGGGCAGGAGAAAAGCTTGATTTCCTCCATCACCAGGGTCAACCCAAGCCTTCTGCTTGCTCCAGCTCCATGGTCTCTGCCATCTTTGTTGAGTTGATTTGCATATTCATTTCTGATTGACTAGTGGGTGTAGCTGAGTGATGATCAATTTGCATATTTCTCTTTTATTAGTGTAGATTGGTTACCAATTTTGTTGAAGCTCATATTAGAACCATTTCCTTGGTGAGTCTTCTATGTTTACATGTTAGTAAGTAACTTGTTACATCCAGCAACTGAATTTCTCTCCAATTATATATGCTTTGCACTGAGTGATACATAATGCTCTTCTGTACTCACCATGAGAGACACCTGAAGATATATTTTGAAATTAATAAATTTATTATTAATTCCACTTCTCAACCAGCTCTGGCTCGCTCAGATTTGAAAATTAGCCCATGACTTTTGGTCTTTCCTATGTGGAACCTGAGCTGGTACCCTTGTCTTGCCTTGACCCTCATCATCTGTATACATAAAAAGCCAGCATGCATAATGACCAGAATGACTGATGACCAGTCGCTATGATGCCCATTGTAACCAGTGAATTGCCTGATCAGAGGGTGGGGTCAGCCGGCCAACCTCCTGTGGCCCCTCACCCCGACTGGCCACCCCTGATTGGCCTGCCCCACCATGATACGCCTGTAGCCCCTACCCCAGGCCAGCCCCATTCCTGATTGCACTCCCCCACCCCAATAGGAGGTAGGCTAACCATCCAACCTCCTGCAGTCCCTTCCCTACAGGCTGGCCCTACCCCCAATGGTCCTCCACCACCCTGATTGGTCTGCAGTCCCTCCCTTTGGCTAGTCTCATCCCTGATTACGACCCACCCCAATAGGGGGTGGGGTCAGCCAGCTAACCTCCCCAGAGCTGGCCCCATTTCTTATGGGACCCCAACACCCTGATTGGCTTGCAGCCCTTTCCCATAGCTGGCCAACAACCCATGGCTACTCCCCAAGGCCGCTGACCTTTGGTCAGCACTCCCCTCCCCATTCTGGTATGGGGCCGACTGGCTCACTGCCCACAGCCCCTCCCCATGGCTGGATCCACCCCCAATTGGCCACCCAATCCCAATAGGAGGCAAGGTTTGCCAGCCACCCTCTTGCAGCTCCTCACCCTGGCCAGCCCTGCCTCTGATGGGCCCCCACCACCCTGATCAGCCTGCAGCCCCTCTCCCCATCCAGTCCCACAACAGATCAGTTCCCTGACCTCATTCAAGGGCAGGGCCAGCTGGCCAACCATCCATGGCCCCTTCCCCAGGTTGTTCACCCCAGTCAGCACTGCCCACCCCATTCTGGGTAGGGGCTGGGTGGCCCACTGACCACAGCCCCTTCCCATGGTTGATTCCCCCCTCAATCAGCTTCCCAATCCCAATAAGGGAGGGGACCACCAGCCAATCACCTGTGGCTCCTTCCCCCCAGCCAGACCAGCCCTGATTGGACCCTGATTAGTGCGAGCTGGCTAGCCAGCCTCCCACCATCTTCTCCTGACAGACCCAGCCCTGATCTGCCTTGATTGGCCGAACCCCACCCATGTACAAATTCATGCACTGGGCCTCTAATTTTTACATAATTGGACTCATTTTCTGTGCATAGTTGGGTGCCTAGTTTAAACTCTTAGTTTAAACATTTGTCTAAACAAATCTAGAAAGCTCCAAATTATTCTTCTTCTTGCCTTCTAAAGGGAAAAAATTGTAATGATATATAAAAAATGTTTAAGACTTTGGGATTATTTGGCCTTGAATAAAATGAGGCAGAACTTGCCAAATGATTGCTGGTACTTAAAGGGCTGATGTTTAAAAAGAATCCTACATAATAAAGAGGTAATATTCAAATTGACTATCATACCATCCCACAAGATGGCCACCACCATGTCATCACAAGATGGCTGCCAAAAGATGGCCAGCAGGGGAAGGCAGTTGGGGGCAATCTGGCCAGTAGAGAAGCAGTTGGGCATTAATCAGGCTGGCAGGGGAGTGGTTAGGAGGTGATCAGGCTGGCAGGCAGAAGCAGTTAGGGGCAAACAGGTAAGTAGGCAGGCAGGTGAGCAGTTGGACGCCAGCAGTTCCAGATTGTGAGAGGAGTGTCAGGATTGGGCCTAAACTGGCAGTCAGACATCTCCCAAAGGATGCCAGGTTGGAGAGAGTGCAGGCTGGGCTGAAGGACACCCAGTGCATGAATTTCATGCATTGGGTCTCTAGTACTAATAATAATCTGCATCTGCCACCCATTGTCCGGCTCCTGCTTAAAGACAGTCCAAACCTGCATTGAAAGTGTATGTCAAACCCACGACTTGGGAATCCCTGATAGGAGAGGGCCAATAAGGTACATATTCATGTTTATGGAGCATCGCCTTGAAGAAAAGGTTTGCCTCCTCAGAACAGCTATCTCTGAGAGAGCAACCTGAGAGTGAGTATGAAGAGGACCTTTTGGAAAGTTTTATGTTGTCTTTATCTGCATTCGTGGGAACGCATCTGAATCTTTACTTGGTAGGTTCAAAGGAAACACTCTTACAACCCTACTTCTGATAAAGCTCCATTAGAGGTTCTGGCTTTGGGAGTCCTGCCCATGGCAGTAACGTATTCCTGAAAGCCTCTGCCAAGAGTGATGCTATTGTTATAGATTGTTGATTTGTTGCATATAGAAACCTATAAGACCTCCTGATAGTTGTACAAGGCTTCATAAGATTGGAACCCATATGTAAAGTAGTATGTTCCCCTCAGTTCCTTCAGTTGGGTAATACAGAAAATTATGGCATGATCCACCCAAAGTAATGTCTGCACAATATAAAATGAATTCAAAAGGCCTACCTATGTCTTGTTGTTTTTTTATTTTTATTTATTGTCATTATTGAAAGTTTTATAGATTTTCTCCCCCACCTTTTAAAATAAATCTTTATTGTTCAGATTATTACAATTGTTCCTCTTTCCCCCCTTACCTTCCACCCATTATCCTCATCCATAGCTGTATGATTTTTGTCCAGTCTCTCCCTGCACCCCACCTCACCTATTTCTCCCTGAGAATTATCAGTCCACTCCCTTTCTATGCCTCTAATTCTATTATATTCACCAGTTTATTCTGTTCATCAGATTTTCAATTCACTTGATTTTTAGATTCACTTGTTGATAGATATGTATTTATTGCTCATAATTTTTACCTTTACTGTTTTCTTCTTCTTAGAGAATACGTTTCATTATTTCATATAGTACTGGTTTGGTGCTGATGAACTCCTTTAGCTTTTTCTTATTGTGAAGCTCTTTATCTGACTTTCAATTCTGAATGATAGCTTTGCTAGGTAGAGTAATCTTGGTGGTGGTAGGTTCTTCCTATTCATCACTTGGAATATTTCTTGCCACTCCTGTCTGGCCTGCATAGTTTCTGTTGAGAAATCAGCTGACAATTGTATGGGTGATCACTTGTAGGTAATTAACTGTTTTTCTCTTGCTACTTTTAATATTCTCTCTTTGTCTTTTGCTCTTGGAATTTTAATTTTGATGTGTTTTGGTGTGGTCCTCTTTGGATTTCTTTTGTTTGGGATTCTGTGCACTTCCTGGAGTTGTAAGTCTATTTCTTTCAGCAGGTGGGGAAGTTTTCAGTCATTATTTCTTCAAATAGGTTTTCAGTATCTTGCTCTTTCTCTTCTTCTGGCACCCCCATAATTCTGATGTTGGCATGCTTGAAGTTGTCCCACAGGCTCCTTACACTATCTTCACATATTTTTATTCTTTTTTCTTTTAGCTTTTCCAGTTGAGTGTTTTCTGCTTCTTTGTATTTCAAATCTTTAACTTGATTCTTGTGTATCTCTGGTCTGCTGTTAGGTCTCTGTATAATATTTTTTATTTCCGTCAGTGTATGTTTAATTTCTAGTTGGTTCTTTTTCATCTCTTCTTGGGGCTCACTGAATTTATCATTTTTTTTCCAGGAAATTCTTTAAAAAATCTTTTAATTGTTGTTTGTTTTCCTCCATTTCTTTCGTTTGTGATCTGTTCTTCTGTCTCCACATATTTCGCTGTTTCCCTGAGTTATAGAATAGCTTTGTGTGCTAGGTGTCTTATATGGCTCAGTAGCTCTGCCTCCACAGTTACCTGAGGTGGACATTCTTGGTGCACCCCTTTGTGGACTGTATGTACAGTCTTGTTGTAGTTAATTCTTGATTTTTGCAGGTATCACTGGCTGGAATTGACCTCCAAGCCAATTGGTTGTGAGGATCAGCTGTGCCTGAGCCCGGAGAACTTCTGTGCTGGACTCGGCCTTAAGACTTGCAAGATTGCAACAGCCTCTTTGTTGGGCTTGGATGTGGTGGGGTCTCAAGGTTTAGCAGACAGCCTTGGCTTCCTGTCAGCCCTGCCCTATTTGGCAGTCCCTCGGTCTCAGTGCCTCTGAGTGATTTCTGCAGTCCTTTCTGTGTGTATGTGTCCAAGCCTCCAGACCTCTGCCTTTCCAGCTCCCTGAGTTTCCATGCGCTCTATGGACCTACATGTGTCTGGGTCCCCAGAGTCTCGCCTAAAACTAGGGTTCAGTGCAGTTGGACCTGGATTTCAGTGCTGTTGGGAAGTTCTGTTTTTCTCCCACTAGAGAAAACTAGTGGCACAATCAGCAGAATTCTGTGTGCACACTTTCGCATGCATTATCACATGCCCCCAGACCTCTGTCTTTCTCAATTCCCCTTAGTTTCCCTGCACTCCTTCCTTTTCACAACAGTCCAGACTCTCCCAAATGAGTCCCATCCAGAACTGGGGTTCAGTGCAATCAGAAGTGAGATTCAGTGCAGTTGGGATTTTCTGTCTTCCTTCCACTAGAGGAAGCCAGCCAAGCACTCTGCCGCCCATCTTCTCCATGTATGTGTCTCTGTACCTCAGCTTTTTACAGCTTCTTCGAGTCTTTGTGAGTCCCTCTCTTCAATTCTAGTTGTAGAATTTTCACTCAACCAGCTTTCCTGTGGTTCTGAATGGTGCCCGTTCTGTCTTTTAGTTGTAATTTTGAAATTGTTGTGCAAGGCAGCAATTTAGCTGTTCACCTATGCCACCATCATGCCCTTTCCCCCCTTTGATCCTTTCGATCCCATCCTGGCCCCTCCCCAGGTGTTCTGTTCATGGGTTATGCATATATGCATATAGATTATTTGGTTAATCTCTTCCTTCCACCCCTCCCCCTTCCCTCTGAGATCTGCCAGTCTATTCCATGCTGCCATGTCTCTGGATCTATTTTGTTCATCAGTTTATTTTATACATTAGATTCCACATACAAGTGAGATCATATGATACTTGTCTTTTACTAACTGGCTTATTTCACTTAGCATAATACTCAACAACTCCTTCCACGCTGCCTCAAAAGGTAAGAAATTCTTCTTTTTTACTACTATATAGTATTCCATTCTATTTGTCAATGTACCATAGCTTTTTTATCCACTCATCTATTAATGGGCACTTGGGCTGTTTCCATGTCTTGCATTTGAGCACATTTTGTAGAGCTGGCTACTGGAGGAACCATTTCTTCCCATGTTTAGAGGCTGGGGTATCTCCAGTACACGAAGCGCATTCACTGATTCAGGGCCTATCTACTTCAAAATAGTGTGAGATGAAGACTCTGTGGCTCAAGGCAGCATGGAGAGCTAGTACTATGATCTTGAAGATAAAGTTTCAAAATTGTCTGTAAAGGAGCTTCTAGATGTTGGGTTAAGATGAAGCCCTTCATTTGGAAACAGGACATTAGTTAGGAGAATGAATGTGTTTGTGAATATGGATAGCTGAGCCCATCTCATGAAGGCATGGAAAAGTGCTTGGATACTATGTTATCATCTCAATTTATGATTTACAAACCTGACTATTTATTTATTTTTAAATACATTTTTGTTGATTTCACAGAGGAAGGGAGAAGGGGAAGAGAGAGAAAGAGAGAGAGAGATGAGCTGTGGCTCATGAGCTCCCAACCAGGGATCAAATCTGCAGCCTAGGTATGTGCTCTAACCAGGAGGAAGGGAACAGGCAACTTTTCACTGATGATGTCAACCATCTGAGCCACCCAGCCAGGGTGCCTCATCTTATTTAAATAAGTGTCAGGAAGTTGGTTTCTCTCTAAGTCTAAACGATCTAAAATTTGGGGGTTTCTCTGTGTAAGCTTATTAAGTATTCCTAGTGTTTTTCTTGATTAAAACTCAATGCAGTGTTAGTTTCTGAAACCCCAACAATCCCCAATGATGATTAACACACGGCAGCCTCCCTCTCATCTGCTTCCCCAGTTCCTAATGAAACCTTTGAGACAAGCTCTAGGGTCCTTGCATTCTACCTCTTAGTACCCAGAGGGATTTTCAAAGGCGTGTTCCCAGGAGGCTTGAGGCAAAGAGATGTTTTCCTCTTGGGGAAGGGAAATATCCAAAGCTCCCTGAAGTCTGGAGTTTAAGAGATGGCATTTTTCCTGTGCCACTTCCCCAGCCAAAGCAACCGATGCCCCAGCCTCAAGGAGTTCGGCTGTAATTTGAAGTTCTCTCTGATATTAGAGAAAGCTGACTTTTCCTTGCTTTCTTGGTTTTGGCTTCCACAACAAAGTGTTTTCCTAGGCTTCCTCTGAATAAATTCAGCCCCTTCCATTCCTTTTAAAGATCACTATCTGGAAAGTGGCTCCTTCCTATTGCCAAGGTCAGAAGCAGTGAGTTGCTGTTGGCAGAACGAAATGAAAATGGAATGCCATGTGTATTTCTCAAAATCTTATTCTTTTCTCTACAGTTTTCAGGATTTGCTTGGTTCTATTGATTCTCATGTCCACTGATATTCTATTTCTTTATGCTCATCTTGCTGTGGTAATGGATTCAAGGACATGAAATTTAGCAGACATGATAATTATCTTCAAATATTTTAAATACTACCTGGCTGGAAAGGAAAGAGAAGGTAGGCTACTGTGGGGAGGTGGAAAGTTGCAGGCAGACAGATATTGAATCAATATAATGTAACATTTTCTAAGAATGCAGGTCATTCAAAAATAGAATTAATGACAGTATATCTACATGGATCTATAAATGGAATATTATGGACCAATGAAAATAAACTGTAAGCGGAAACCAGTTTGGCTCAGTGGATAGAGCATTGGCCTGCAGACTGAAAGATCCTAGGTTTGATTCCGGTCAAGGGCATGTACCTTGGTTGCAGGCACATCCCCAGTAGGGGGTCTGCAGGAGGCAGCTGATCGATGTTTCTCTCTCATTGATGTTTCTAACTCTCTATCCATCTCCCTTCCTCTCGGTAAAAAAATCAATAAAGTATACTTTTTTTAAAAAAGAAAAGAAAGTGTGAGATAGATTTTTAGTACTGTATGGAAAGTATTCAAGAAATAGGATTTAAAGGAAAAAAACTACTTGTGAATTGGTGTGTTTCTTATAATTTCATTTGTATAAAATTATATGGAAATATGCATAATTGTATATAGAAAATTTCTAGGCATAAATAAATAAATTTAAAAAACAAACATGAATATGTTTCCTTCTGGACTAGAGAATACAAATTACAGAAGGAGAAAACTAACTTTTCCATTTACACTCTAGTTTACAGATAGCTTTTTTCCCCCTTAAGCATTTTTATGACAAAAATGCCTAGTTTTATATTTTTAAGTAAACTTAGTATCTTAAAATAAAAAAAGAAAGGGTGCTAACTTGTAAGATAATAAATTTCCAATCATTGGAAGCACTGAAGCATAATTTGGTGAACTATTTGTGAGGAATACTGAGCTTTTCAAATTATCACCTAACTCTAAGTTTCTAGGATTCAGTTCTAATGAAAGAATTTAAAGCAACAAAGATATGAGTTTTTCCAGCTTGCTTCCAATGGGAAAGATTTGAATAATGAAATGGATAAGATTAGCCCCTTGCCCAGGATTGCTTATAAGTTCTCAGCAGAAAATGATTTCTCTTGAAGATAATAACTTTTCATGTTTTAAATTGTGGAGAGATGTCTTAGGCTAAAGATCTAGAATATAAGGAAACAGAAAATGGAGTCAAATGCTGTTTCTCAGTGACATGGTTTCACAGGCAGACACTGCTCTGTGGTCTCAGTGATCATGATCATATTGTAGTCCCAGTGCTATCTCGCATCAGGTCTTCGCCATTTGATGAGTCATTGTCTTCCTGAGGGGGTGAGGAGAGAGAGAACATAATGGCAGTCTCTTCTCTTCCATAGCCTGGCTGAGTTTTCCTGTTCCTTTTCGTGTAGGTAAGATTGATTTTCCTCTTCCATAGATCTGAGTTTTGTTCCATAATAAATTATGAACCACCGTAAAACAGGAATGCCACAACCCTGAGGAAAATTAACACATGCATATTATACTGTACATTTTCCTCTAACTTTTGAAATATTTTATATCTTTTTCTTCTTAAAAATCCATAATAAGGAAATTTCAAAATCTGACCTCACCCAACTACTTACATCTATCTCACGGTAGTAATACCCAGAATTGACCCAGTGGTTATTAAAAATTTTAGCAAAATTATAGAATTTGGCTGTGTTTAGAAGATAATAATTAAGAAGAAAATACATATTATATAGACAGAAAGATCACTGAAGATTTTCCCTTTACTACCTAGAAAAAAATATTTTTTAGCATTTTGGTAAATTTCTTTCCAGCCTTTTTTTAATGATGGGTGTGCCATTGAATGCATTACCTTCATTTCTTTTTTCCTTCTTTTTTTTTCTTTGCATTATTTTTACAAAATTATGGTCTGTCTATGTATCTTTGTATCTACCTATGTATCCATGTGACTATATATGTATGGTGCATAGTTCCCATTAAATGAATATGATATAATTTATTTAATCATTACTTTTTTATATACATCGATTTTGGTCTTTATTATTATAAACTAGAGGCCGGATGCTGAAATTCATCTAAGGGGCTCGGCCCTCGAAGCCATGGCAGCTTGCCTCAGCCCTCGCAGCCCCAGCTTTGTCCAAAAGGTCATCCAGAAGGATGTCCGATCGTTCGGCTGTTCGGTCTAATTAGTATATCACACTTCTATTATAGATGATATTATAAAACCCTCTTACAGATGCATCCTGATACATATTTTTGATTATTTCTTTAAAATAAATAATTGGAAGTAAAAATATTAAGCCAAGAAAATGGGCTGTGTTATAATTAAAACACGGATATTTTACCTACTTATCTAGATAATCCTAAAAATTTTCCAGTTTTCCTAATGATTTTAAATGTTTCCAATTTACTCCACAATGTAATCTCATTCCTAAAGAAAGACAAATGTATTAATACTTGTTAATAGACACCAAAATAGCCTTTTGTAAAAATCTGTTCACACAATTAAAATATTGAATCTATTAATTTTCAAATGTTAGACAAATTGCCTAATCCTAGGTGTGTTAGGTTTTCCATCTGCAAGATGAAGATAATAATTACCTCACATGTGGGATTGTTATGCTGTTAAATAATACATGTAAGCATGCTTTATCTACTAAAAACTGGGACTATTATTTTTGTTGTTATCATTACTAATTTTTTAAAATGAGAACTTTGTGATCCCCAGTTACTCCTCAAATAGAAAATAGGAGATATTTGCAAACTGGTTTCCCCAGTTTATAATGCTGAAGTAATTAGAAAAGAATATTCAGAGTAGAGTAGAGAGTGTGACTACCTATAAATATTCATATGCAAGCACAAGCTACAAAACAGAGAAATAACCAAAACCGGTTTGGCTCAGTGAATAGAGTGTCTGCCTGTGGACTGAAGAGTCCCAGGTTAGATTCCAGTCAGGGGCATGTATCTTGGCTGCAGGTACTTCCCGAGTGGGGGGCATGCAGGAGGCAGCTGATCGATGTTTCTCTCTCATCGATGTTTCTAACTCTCTATCCTTTTCCCTTCCTCTAGGTGGAAAATCAATAAAATATATTTTTAAAAAAACACAGAGAAATAACACACATTTTATGAGAATTAGTTACAGAGCAACACTAGCAATTGCAAAAGGCTTGGATTGATAGGGTGAGAAGTCTGTCTATGCAAGAGGTGATTTGAGTAAAGTATTGACTAAGGAGAAATACATGATTCATTAAAACCAATGCAAGAGATTAAAACACACACACACACACACACATACACACACACATGCCTTCATAGACACAGACAACAGTATGGTAAATCGCCAGAGTGAAAGGGGGTTGGAAGGAGGTAAAGAGTGTAAGGGGGAGATAAAATGAAGATGGAAGGAGACTTGGGTCATAAAATACACAATAAAATATATAGATGATATTCTATAGAATTGTACACCTGAAAACTACATAATTTTATTCATCAATAAACTCAATAAAAACTATTTTTCAAAATGGGGAGGGCTGTCAGGTTTGAGGCTATTGAATGATTTGTGAAAATGGTTTATGAAAGATACAGAGAAGCATAACAGGGAGAAAGCAAACACTTATCTGTTGCTTGACAGTTTAGAAGGGAAAATGTTTAAGATCAAAATTGTGCTTTAATCAAAACCATGCACCTGTAATCTAGAAGAAAATGCTTTGCAAATTTAACTATGCATTTTCTATTTCTTTAGCCTTAGTTTTTCCCTAACACCTATGTTCTCACTCATCAGGAAATCTGTTCTAAACTTGCCCAGTTATGCTTCCTTCTACCTTATCACCACTCTGTGTATTCTTTTTTCCTGTTCTACATACATCTGCATACACGAATTACTTCCTGATTGTGTTTTTCTGTCTTTACCTATTAGTGAGCAGTAGTCTCCATTTACCTGGCAACCACCCAGGAGCAGGTTCTTATTATCTACGTCTCCTAGAGTTCTCTGACTGAAGCATTGGGCACAGATGTATTCTGACTGACTGGCCTAATTCTCCAGCTTACAAATGTGGAATTTATTGATGAAGAAAGATAATAACACAGTGGTGAGTGAATTTTTTTTCCAGGGTTTTTCCAGCTTTCATGAACACAAACTTACTCTATTTGCAGTATTTCTCACCTTGTACATTTTAACCCTGACTGGCAATGTCATCATTGTGACAATTGTCAGTATTGATCGTCACCTTCACACCCCCATGTACTTCTTTCTTAGTATGCTTTCAACCTCAGAAACAATGTACACGTTGGTCATTGTACCACAAATGCTCTCTAGCCTCATCAGACAAAGCCAGTCTATCTCCTTGGCTGGCTGTGCCACCCAGATGTTCTTTTTTATCACTTTGGCCATCAACAACTGCTTTCTACTCACAGCAATGGGGTATGACCGCTATGTCGCCATTTGCAAACCTTTGAGGTACACAGTCATCATGAACAAGAAGGTGTGTGCCCAGCTGGTTTGGGGGGCCTGCAGCATTGGCCTTCTTGTGGCCATAATTCAGATTTCCTCTGTGTTCAGTCAGCCCTTTTGTGATAAAGAGGTGGCCCATTATTTCTGTGACATCCGCCCAGTTATGAAACTCTCATGTGCTGACACCAATCTACATGACATAATTAATTTTATCATCAGCTCATTTGTCATTTTGGTGCCCATGGGTTTGGTCTTCATCTCCTACATCCTTATCATCTCCACCATCCTCAAGATTGCCTCAAGTGAGGGCCAAAAGAAGGCTTTTGCAACTTGCGCCTCCCACCTCATTGTGGTCATTGTTCACTATGGCTGTGCCTCCATTGCCTACCTCAAGCCTGAGTCGGAGAACACCAAAGATCAGGATCAGCTGATCTCAGTGGCCTACACCATTTTTACTCCTCTCCTGAACCCTGTGGTATATACTCTGAGAAACCAGGAGGTCAAGAATGCCCTTCACCGTGCTATCAGCAGAAAGCCTCTTGCCTAGGATCTTAGGTAGTTTGACATATAACCTATCATACTCTCGGTATTTTTGCAATCTGGAAAAAAAAATCTTATTTTAATTTTTGTATGTATTTGTTCAGTTTTCCCATCACCATTTGTTGAAAAGACTGTGTTTACCCAATTGTATATTCTTGCATCCTTTGTCAGAGATTAATTGGCCATATAGTTGTGTAGTGTTTTTTCTTCTGAGCTCTCTATTCTTTTCCATTGATCAATGTGTTCGTTTTCATGCCAGTACCATGATGTTTTGATTACTATGGCCTTGTAGTGTAATTCGAGATCAGATAACATCATGCCTTGAATTTTGTTCTTTTTTCTTAATATTGCTGTGCTAATTAAGGATTTTTTGTGTTTCCATGTAAATTTTAAGATTATTTGTTCTAGTTCTGTGAATAATTCCAAAGATATTTTGATAGAGATTGCATTGAATCTATAGATTGCTTTGGGTAATAAGAATATTTTAACCATGTTAACTTTTTTTTATTTATGTGCATTGTATATACCTCCATTTGTTTGTATCTTCTTCAATTTATGTCTTCAATATCTTATAATGTTCTGAATACAGGTCTTTTACTTTTTTGGCTAGATGTATTTTAGGTATTTTTTGGTGCAATTGGAAAAGTGATTGTTTTCTTAATTTCTCTTTTTAATTTTTATTGGTGTACAAAAATGCAACCAGCCTTAGCCAGTTTGGCTCAGTGGATAGCGTGTCAACCCACAGACTAAAGTGTCCAAAGTTCGATTCCGGTCAAGGGCACATGCCTCAGTTGCAGGCTGGATGCTAGGCCCTGGTTGAGGTATGTGAGGGAGGCAACCAATTAGGCAAACAGAAACTTTCCATTTCTCTCCATCCCACTCATTCTTTCTAGAAATCAATGGAATTTATCCTTGGGTGAGGATTAACAAAAAAAAATTCAACTAATTTTTGAAGATTAATTTTGTATTCTGCTAGACCACTTTCTTACACCATTACAAGAATAAACTCAAAATAGTTTAAAGATTTAAATATATGACCCCAAACAATAAAACCCTTAAAAGAAAACAGTAAACATTCTGACATAGATGTCAGTAATATTTTTTTAGATATGTTTCCTCAGGCAAGAAAAACAAAAATAAAATAAACACATTAAACTACATCAAGCTAAAAAGTTTTTGCACAACAAAGGAAACCATCAACAAAATGAAAAAGCAACCTACAGAATGGAAGAAAATATTTGCCAGTGATACAAATATTTGCCAGTGATGAAATAAATAATCAATATGTAAAAAGAACTCATACAATATAACAGCAATAAATAAATGAATTAATGAATGAATTAATAAACAATTTAAAAATGGATAGAGGAACTGAATAGATATTTCTTAAAGATGACATAGAGATGGTCAATAAACATGAAAAGTTGCTCAATATCAATAATCATCAGAGAAATGTACATTAAAACCACAATGAGAAATCACTGCACACCTATCAGAATAGTTATTATCAATAAATCAACAAATAAAAGTATTGGTGAAGATGTGGATTTAAGGGAACATTCATGCACTATTGATGGATTTGCAAATGTACAGCCTCAATGGAAAACAACTTGGCTGTTCCTTGAAAATTAAAAATCGAACCATCTTATAAACCAGTAATTATACTTTTGGGTGTTTATCTAAAGAAATCCAAAACACTGATTTGAAAAAACATATTCATCTCTGTGTTCATTGAAGCATTATTTACAATAGCCAAAATGTTTAAGCATCTCTAGTGCCCATTAATAGATGACTGAATAAAGAAGTGGTACATGTATAAAATGGAATAATACTTAGCCCAAATGGATGGACCTAGAGGATAATATGCTAAGTGAAATAAGTCAGAGAGAAATACAAATACCATATGATTTCACTTATATATGGAATCTAAATAAGTAAATAAAAAACTAAACAAACAAATGAAAGAGAAACTCATAGACACAGAGAACAAACTAATGGTTTCCAAATGGGAGGGGGTGTAGAGGGTAGGGTGAAAAGGTGAAGGGATTAAAAGTACAAATTGGCAATTACAATTACAAAACAGTTACTGGGTTATAAAGTACAGCACAGAGAATATAGTTAATAATCTATAATTATAATAATAAAAGCATAATATGCTAATTAGACTAGACAACTGAAGGACATTCCTGACATCATTCCAAACGTCCTTCTGGATGAAGCCGCCGTGATGGGGTCCAAGGCAGAAGCAATTAGGAGTGATCAGATAGGCAGGAAGGGAGCAATTAGGGGTGACCAGGCAGGGAACTGAGCAGTTAGGGGCAATTATGCAGGCAGGAAGAGGGGTTAGGGCAGTGGTTGGCAAACTGATTAGTCAACAGAGCCAAATATCAACAGTGCAACTGAAATTTCTTTTGAGAGTCAAATTTTTTAAACTTAAACTTCTTCTAATGCTACTTCTTCAAATAGACTCACCCAGGCCGTGATATTTTGTAGAAGAGCCACACTCAAGGTGCCAAAGAGCTGCATGTGGCTCACGAGCTACAGTTTGCCAACCATGGGGTTAGGGGCACTCAAGTAGGCAGCCAAGTGGTTAAGGGTGATCAGGCAGGCAGACAAACAGGGGCATCAGGCAGGCAGGCAGAGTGGTTATAGGCAATCAGGCAGGCAGGACAGTGGTTGGGGCAATCAGACAAGCAAGCAGAGGAGTTATGGGTGATTAGGCAGGCAGGTGAGTGGTTAAGGATATCAGGCAGGCAGGCAGAAGGGTTAGGGGTGATCAGGCAGGCAGGCAAGTGAATGATTAGAAGCCAGTGGTCTCGGATTGTGAGAGGGATATCCAATTGCTGGATCATGCCTAACCTGGCAATCATGCATTCCCTGAGAGGTCTCGGATTGTGAGAGGGTGCAGGCTGGGGTGAGGGACCCCCCAACCTCATGCATGAATTTTGTGGACTGGGCCTCTGGTCTTGTAATAACTATGTATGGTATCAGGAAGGCATTAACTTTATCAGAGGAATCACTTCACAAAGTATATAAATGTCTAATCACTATGCTGTACACCTGAAACTAATATAATAGTGAATGTGAACTATAGTTGAATTTTTTTTAAAATAGAGTCTCTACCAATAAGACAGTTGCAAAATTTGATGGTAAAACTGCATTAAAGAATCAAGAGTGTCTTTGAATTAATTTTTTTTTATCATCACTCTCCTAAGCCTTTTATTAATCTTACCTGAGGCCCAGTGCATGAAATTTGTGCACAGGGGTGTGGCGGGGGGTTGTCTCTCAGCCCAGCCTGCACCCTCTTCAATCTCAGACCCCTCAGGGGATGTTCAACTATGGGATTGAGCATAAACCGGCAGTTGGACATCTCTCTCACAATCTGGGACTGCTGGCTCCTAACCACTCTCTTGCCTTCCCGTGCAGATCTGAAGGGAATGGGGGACTCTAGCTGGATGAGGCAGGGCTGAGGTTACTGGGGGATTCCAGCTGGATGAGGCAGGCTGAGGGGACGGGGCACCACCATCTTGTGGCTGTGTGTCACCATCTTATGAGGGCATGGCAGTCAATTAGCATATTCTCTCTTTATAGGCTGTGGGTGCCGTCTTCTTTGTTAGTGTGTGATGGCAATTAGCATATCCCCTCTTTATTGGATAGGATAGGTTACCGATTTTTTTAAATAAATTTTTATTATTCAGAATATTATAGTTGTTTCTCTTTTTGCCCCCATTAGCTCCCCTCCACCTGGTTCTCACCCCACCCTCTGCCCTTACCCACCCAACCACTGCTCTCATCCATAGGTGTATGATTTTTTTTGTACAGTCACTTCCCACACCTCCACATCTCTTTCCCCCTGAGAATTGTCAGTTCACTGCTTTCTATGCCCTGATTCTAATATATTTACCAGTTTACTCTGTTCATCAGATTTTTTATTCATTTGAATTTTAGATTCACTTGTTGATAGATATGTATTTGTTATCACTTTGTTTGTAATTTTTATCTTTACCTTTTTCTTCTTCCTCCTCTTTCAGCATTTTATACAATACTGGTTTGCTGGTGATGAATTTCTTTAGCTTTCTCTTATCTGTGAAGCTCTTTATCTGACCTTCAATTTCAAATGATAGCTTTGCTGGGTAGAGTACTCTTGATTATAAGTTCTTGCTATTCATCACTTGGAATATTTTCTTGCCACTCCCATCTGGCCTGCATAGTTTCTGTTGAGAAATCAGCTGACAATCATATGGGTACACCCTTGTTGGTAACTAACTGTTTTTCTCTTGCTGCTTTTAATATTTTCTCTTGGTCTTTTGCTCTTGGCATTTTAATTCTGATGTGTCTTGGTGTAGTCCTCTTTGGATTCTTTTCGTTTGGGATTCTCTGCACTTCCTGGACTTGTAGGTCTATTTCTTTCACCAGATAGGGGAAATTTTCTGATATATTTCTTCAAATAGGTTTTCAGTATCTCTTCTTCAGGCACCCCCATAATTCAGATGTTGGTAAGCTTGAGGTTGTCCCAGAGGCTCCTTGCACTATCTTCTTATTTTTGTATTCTTTTTCTTTTTGCTTTTCTGATTTGCTTCTTCATATTTCAAATCGTTGACTTGATTCTTAGGATCCTCTAGTCTACTGTTGGATCTCTGTGTATTATTCTTTATTTAGTCAGTGTATGCTTAATTTCTAGTTGGTCCTTTTTCATATCCTTGAGGGCCTCACTAAATTTCTCAAAGGTTTCTAGAAGATTCTTGAGTAACCTTATAACCGTGGTTTTGAACTCTATATCCAGTTGTTTGCTTTCCTCCGTTTCTTTCATTTGTGATATATTTCTTTCTCTCAGCATTTTGGCTGCTTTCCTGTGTTGATAGAGTGGCTTTGTGTGCTAGGTGTCCTATAGGGCCCAGTGGCTCAGCCTTCCTAATTATCTGAGGTGGACATTCTTGGTGCACCTCTTTGTGGGCTATGTGCACAGTCTTATTGTAGTTAAGCCTTGATTGTTTTTGGTATCACTGGGAGGAATTGACCTCCAGGCCAATTGGCAGTGAAGATCAGTTGTTTCTATGATGGGAGAACTTCTGTGCTGGAGACACCCTTATGGGGTAAGACTTGCTTCAGTGGGGCTTTGGAGCTCACTGAGTCTGCTCCCTGAGTGTGTCTCTTATGGATGTGAGAGTTGTAATCTGGATGGTCTCACTCTGACCACTGATTACATTGGCTCTTGGATCTCTAAGGAGGTGCAAAGTCAGCCACTGCCTGAGGCCACCCAATAGAAACTACAGAGAGATATGTGGATTCCTCCTCTTTGTTTGTGGTTTGGAGGTGCCCAGGTGAGACTCAGCTGTGAAGCAATGCAAGCTTCTGTCTAGTCTTGAGCCTTCTTTTGGAGGCTCTGGACTCTCTGACCCAGCTGCAGTTTGTTAGGTTTTAGATTGCAAAAGGCCTGGCCATTCATATGCAAAAGCCTCTGTGCACAGCTTGGGTGAGGTTGTAAATTGGGTGGGGCATGGTCTCAGGGAATCACCAGAATGGAGCAAACAGCAATGGCTGACTGTCAGTCCTGCTCCAAAGAGGTCCCTAGGTCGCTGTGTTCTGCAGCACCATGCAGGAACAATGATTGCTGCAAGCACCTCTAAGAGAAAGCCGCTCTTGTGTTTCTGCCCAACACCAGACAGTCCAGTGTGTTCCTGTGTGAGCGTAGGTCCTCAGAGCCTTGCCCAGAACTAGAGTTCAGAGCAGTCGGAAGCTAGTATCTCCCTCCCGATTGAAAAACACAACAGTGTACCTAGTTGCCAGCCCTTTTCTGAGTGCGCCTCAATAGCTCCACACTTTATTTCCACATCTCTGCACCTTCTCCCAGTCTCATTGTGCTTTTATCTTTCCTTCTAGTTGTATAAATTCTACTTAGCCATCCTTCCCATGGTTCTGAATGATATCCGTTTTGTCTTTTAGTTGTAGTTTTAATGTGGTTGGTCGAGGCAGCGAGTTCAGGTGTTTACCTATGCTGCCATCTTGGTTCCTCTCAGGTTATCAATTTTGTTGAAGCTATATTAGAGCTATTTCCCGGGTGAGTCTTGTATGTTTACATGTTAGTAAGTAACTTATTACATCCAGCAACTGAATTCCTCTGCAAGTTATATATGCTTTGTACAAAGTGATACATATCCTCTTCTGTACTCACAGTGTAGGGAGATCTGAATATATTTTTTTGAAATTAAATTAGTTAATTCTACCTCTCAACCAGCTCTGGCTGTCTCAGATTTGAAAACTAGCTTACTATTTTTGGTCTTTCTTATGTGGAACCTGAGCTTGTACCCCAGTCTTGCCTTGATTCTCGCCATTTCTACATAATTAGACTCATTTTCTGTGAACAGTTGGGCACCTAGTTTAAACTCGCAGTTTAAACATTGTCTTAACAAATCTGAGAATTTCCCAATTACTCTTGTTTTGCTTTCTAAAGGGGAAAATTGTAATGATATGTGAAAAATGTTTAAGGCTTTAGGATTATTGGTCCTTGAGTAAAATGAGGCAGAACTTGCCAAATGACTGCTGGTACCTGAAGGGCTGATGTTGAAAAATAATACTAGTAATAATCTGTACCTGCCACCCAGCATCCTTATCCTGCTTAAAGACAGTCCAAACCTGCATTGAAAGTGCATGTCAAACCCACGACTTGGGAATCCCTGATAACAGAAGGGCCAATAAGGTAAATATTCATGTTTATGGAGCATCATCTTGAAGAAAAGGTTTGCCTCCTCAGAACAGCTATCTCTGAGAGAGCAACCTGAGAGTGAGTATGAAGAGGACCTTTTGTAAAGTTTTATGTTGTCTTCATCTGCATTCGTGGGAATGCATCTGAATCTTTACTTGGTAGGTTAAAGGGAAACACTCTTACAACCCTACTTCTGATAAAGCCCCATTGGAGGTTCTAGCTTTGGGAGTCCTGCCCATGGCAGTAACGTATTCCTGAAAGCCTCTGCCAAGAGTGATGCTACTGTTATAGATTGTTGATTTGTTGTATATAGAAACCTATAAGACCTCCTGATAGTTGTACAAGGCTTCATAAGATTGGCACCCATATGGAAAGTAGTATGTTCCCCTCAGTTCCTACAGTTGGGTAATGCAGAAAATTATGGCATGATCCACCCTAAGTAAAGTCTGCACAATATGGAATGAATTCGAAAGGCCTACCTATGTCTTATTTTTGTTTTTATTTATTGTCATTATTGAAAGTTTTATAGATGTTCCCTATTCCCTATTCCATTGACCCCTTCCATCCCACTCCTGCCCCACCCCAGGCCTTCTGTTCATGGGTTATGCATATATGCATATAGGTTATTTGGTTAATCTCTTCCTTCCACTCCTTCTCCTTCCCTCTGAGACCTGTCAGTTTGTTCCATGCTTCCATGTCTCTGGATCTATTTTGTTCATCAGTTTATTTTGTACATTAGATTCCACATACAAGTGAGATCATGTGATACTTGTCTTTCACTAATTGGCTTATTTCACTTAGCATCATATTCATCAACTCCTTCCATGCTGCCTCAAAGGGTAAGAAATCCTTCTTTTTCACTACTATATAGTATTCTATGTGTCAATGTACCATAGCTTTTTTATCCACTCATCTATTAATGGGCACTTGGGCTGTTTCCATGTCTTGCATTTGAGCACATTTTGTAGAGCTGGCTACTGGAGGAACCATTTCTTCCCATGTTTAGAGGCTGGGGTATCTCCAGTACACGAAGCACATTCACTGATTCAGGGCCTATCTACTTCAAAATAGTGTGAGATGAAGACTCTGTGGCTCCAGGCAGCGTGGAGAGCTAGCTCCATGATCTTGAGGATAAAGTTGCAAAATTGTCTGTAAAGGAGCTTCTGAATGTTGGGTTAAGACGAAGCCCTTCATTTGGAAACAGGACATTGGTTAGGACATTAAGAGCTCAATGAATGTGTTTGTGAATATGGATAGCTGAGCCCATCTCAGGAAGGCATGGAAAAGTGCTTGGATACTATGTTATCACCTCAATTTATGATTTACAAACCTATTTATTTATTTATTTTTAAATACATTTTTGTTGATTTCAGAGAGGAAGGGAGAGGGAGAGAGAGCGAGAAAGGTAGAAACATCAATGATGAGAGAGAATCACTGATCAGCTGCCTCCTGCACACTCCACACAGGGTATTGAGCCCGTAACCCACACATGTGCCCTGACTGGGAGTTGAACCATGATCTTCTGGTTCCTAAGTCAACACTTAACCACCGAGCTATGCCAGCTGGGCCTGACTGTTTTTAAATGATATCCAGGTATTTGTTTGTCTCCAATAAAAACTTGGTAAATTGCTGTATCCGTTCTTCCATTTTTATTTATTACACATTAGAAGACTTCAATGTTCAAGAACATAGGGGTCATTTATATTTCCCCCTCATAGCAGACTCTCATCATCTGTCACTGTGATTAATTTATAGTAACAGCCCTAAAACTACTTATGGAATGAACTCACCTGGGTTTTTTGTTTTGTTTTGTTTTGTTTTGTTTTTTCAAATTGACTAGCATTAATTAAGTTGTGTGAGTTAAGTCTCCCAGTTGCAAAAAACCAAAGTGACTGTAAGTAGTTGTAGTTGTCTATATCCACTTAACTATGTTGCATGATAAACACCTCAAAACTCAGTAAACATCTATTTAATTCATCAGTCTGTGGGTTGCTTTGGGCTTAGTGATTGTTTTGACTTCAGAGGGTGATTAACAGCAAGTCAGTTAGCTTTTGGACAATAACATAATATGAATGGGGTCAGAAATGGGGTGATGGGCATTAAAGCATTTTAAGATCCTTATCTTGCTTGTATAAGTTTAAATTGGCTTAAATCAATCTTGATTTTTAATTTTTAATTTTAAAACTCTATAATAACATAACATCAAAAAATTTCCTAAGGAATATATTTTAAATCATTTTCACAGTGCATTTTGTATAATGTTAAATAAATAAATAATGTTTCATAAAATATCTTACTTTATATTCACATATTACAGCTTCAGGTAAGTTAATTTTATTAAAGTCTTTAATAATATCCATAACACATACTTTAAGAAGACAAATTTGACATATCCATATTTAGTAAGTGCTCCACATTATTGAATTAAAATAACTATGACAGAATATAATTTATGGACATATTCAAATGGCATTTTAAAAACCACATTTCACTTAGGGATAAATATATATTCATTTAAAAAAAGATTGAAATGAAACTATTTTTATTATATCATAAATATACAAAAATATCTAATGATTTGAATTGTGTTTCTGATATGGAGAACTTAAACCCCGCCCCCAACACACACACACACAACTGTTTTTTGTTTTTTGTTTTATTTTTTTCTTTTTGTTTTTTTATTGTGTTACATATATACATATCTTCCCATTGCCCCCCCCAACCCAGATATACCCCAACTGCCCACTGTCTTGTGTTCATTGGTTATGCTGATATGCATGCATACAAGTCCTTTGGTTGATCTCTTATCTATCCCACCTCTCCATCTTTCTGCTGTAATTTCACAGTCTGTTTGAAGCTTTATTGTCTCTGTATCTATCTTTCTGTTCATCAGTTTATAATGTTCTTTATTATCCACAAAAGAGTGATATCATGTGGTGTTTCTCCTTCATTGACTGGCTTATTTCACTTAGCATGTGGCTCTCCAGTTCCATCCAGGTTGCTGCAAATAGAAGTATTCCTTCTTTTTAATGGCAGGATAGAATTTCATTGTGTAGATGTACCACAGTTTTCAGATCTACTTGTCTGCTGACGGGTACCTAGGCTGTTTCCAAATTGTAGCTATTGTAAATTGTGCTGCTATGAACATAGGGGTGCATAAATCCTTTCTGATTGGTGTTTCCAGTTTCTTAGGATATATTCCTAGGAATGGGAATACTGGGTCAAATGGGAGTTCCATTTTTAGTTTTTTGAGGAAACTCCATAGTGTTCTCCACAGTGGCTGCACCAGTCTGCATTCCCACCAGCAGTGCACAAGGGTTCCTTTTTCTCCGCATCCTTGCCAACACTTGTCGTTTGTTGATTTGTTGATGATTGCCATTCTGACAGGTGTGAGATGGTATTGCATTGTTGTTTTGATTTGCATCTCTCAGATAATTAGTGACTTTGAACATGTTATCATATGTTTCTTGGCCTTCCTTCTGTTGTCTTTTGAAAAAGTTCTATTTAGGTCCGTTGCCCACTTTTATATTGGATCATTTATCTTCCTTTTATTAAATTGTATAAGTTGGTGTAGATGTTGGAGATTAAACCTTTATCAGTGGTAACATTTGCAAATATGTTCTCCCATACAGTGGGCTTTCTTGTTGTTTTGTTGATGGTTTCTTATGCTGTACAAAAGCTTTTTATTTTGATGTAGTCCCATTTGTTTATTTTTTCTTTAGCTTCCATTGCCCTTGGAGCAGTATCAGTGAAGAAATTCTTTCAGCACATGTCAGAGATTGTGCTGCCTGTGGATTCCTCTAGTATTTTTATGGTTTCCTCTCTAATGTTTAAATCCTGTATCCATTTTGAGTTTATTTTTGTATTTGGTGTAAGTTGGTGGTCCAGTTTCATTTTTTTTGCATGTATCTGTCCAAATTTCCCAACACCATTTATTGAAGAGGATGTCTTGGCTTCATTGTATGTTCATGCCTCCTTTGTCACATATTAATTGAGCATAGTGGTTTGTGTGGATTTCTGGATTCTCTATTCTATTCCATTGGTCTATATGTCTCTTCTTGTGCCAGTACCAGGCTGTTTTGAGAACAGTTGCTTTGTAATATAGCTTGAAATCTGGTATTGAGATTCCACCTACTTTATTCTTCTTTCTAAGGATTGCTGTGGCTATTCGGGGTCTTTTTTTTCCAGGTGAATCTTTGAAGAGTTCTTTCTAGGTCTGTGAAATATGTTGTTGGTATTTTAATGGGTAGTACATTGAATCTATAGATTGCTTTGGGTAGAATGGACATTTTAATGATGTTGATTTTCCCAATCCATGAGCATGGTATGCACTTCCATCTGTTTACATCTCCTCTATCTCTTTTTTCAGTGTCCTGTAGTTTTCTGCATATAGGTCTTTTACCTCTTTAGTTGGGTTTATTCCTAGTATCTTAATTTTTTTGTTGGTAAATGGGATTTCTTTTTTAGTCTCTCTTTCTGTAATTTCACTATCAGTGTATAGAAATGACACAGATTTCTTGGTGTTAATTTTGTATCCTGCTATATTGCTGAATTCATTTATTAAGTCAATTAGTTTGGGGACGGAGTCCTTCGGGTTTTTTATGTACAGCATCATATCATCTGCAAATAAGGACAACTTTACTCCTTCTTTTCCAATTTGGATGCCTTTTATTTCTTCTTCTTGTCTAATTGCAATGGCTAATACTTCCAGTACTGTATCGAACAGGAGAGGTGAGAGTGGGCATCCCTGTCTTGTTCCTGTTCTTAGCGGAAATGGTTTTAGTTTTTGCCTATTGAGTATGATGTTAGCCGTGGGTTTATCATATATGGCTTTTATGATGTTGAGGTATGATCCTTCTATTCCCACCTTGCTGAGAGTTTTTATCAAGAAACGGTGTTGGATTTTGTCAAATGCTTTTTCTGCATCAATTGATATGACCATGTGATTTTTATCTCTCAATTTGTTTTTGTGATGTATCATGTTTATAGACTTGCGGATATTGTACCATCTTGGCATTCCTGGGATGAATCCTACTTGGTCATGGTGTATGATCTTTGTGATGTACTGCTGGATCCAATTTTCTAGAATTTTGTTGAGGATTTTGGCATCAATGTTCATGAGAGATATTGGCCTATAATTCTCTTTCATTGTGTTGTCTTTATCTGGTTTTAGTATAAGGGTGATGCTGGCTTCATAGAAGGTGTTTGGAAGTGTTCCTTCTTCTTGAATATTTTTGAATAGTCTGAGGAGGGTAGGTTTTAATTCTTCCTTGAATGTTTGGTAAAACTTTCCTGTGTAGCCATCTAGTCCCAGGCTTTTATTTGCTGGAAGCATTTTGATGACTGCTTCAATTTCTTCCATAGTTACTGGACTATTGACCTCTTTAGATTCTTCCTGATTGAGTTTTGGAAGTTTATATTTTTCTAGGAATATGTCCATTTCCTGCAGGTTGTCCAATTTGTTGGAATAGAGTTGTTCATAGTATTTTTTAACAATCATTTTATTTCAGCAGGGTCTGTTGTTGTTTCTCCTCTTTCATTTCTGATTTTGTTTATTTGGGTCTTCTCTCTTTGCTTCTTGGTGAGCCTGGCTAGAGGGCCATCAATCTTGTTTATCCTTTCAAAGAACCAGCTCTTGATTTTGTTGTTCTTTTTAATTGCTTCTTTGGTCTCCATGTTGTTTATTTCCTTTCTAATCTTTACTATTTCCTTCCTTCTGCATACATTGGGCTTTCCTTGTTGCTCTCTTTCTAGCTCTTTGAGTTGTAGTGTTAGGAAATTTATTACCATTGTTTCCTGTTTTCTGCAGTAGCCTTATAGAGCTATGAACTTCCCTCTCAAGATTGCTTTCACTGTGTCCCATAAATTTTGTATTGTTGTATTGTCATTGTCATTTGTTGCCATGATTTTTATTTCTTCCTTAATCTCTCTGGTTACCCAGTTGTTGTTTAATAGCATGCTGTTTAGTCTCTATGTGTTTGATTTCTTTGTATTGTTTTTATTGTAGTTGATTTCCAGTTTTATGCCACTGTGATCTCAGAAAATGCTTGATATGATTTCTATCTTTTTGAATTTGAAGAGACTTTGCCTATTACCCAACATATGGTCTATCTTTTAAAATGACCCATGTGCATTGGAGAAGAATGTATATTCTGTGGCTTTGGGGTGAAATGTTCTGAAGATGTCAATTAATTCCATCTGGTCTAGTGAGTCATTTAGAATTGATGTTTCTTTGCTGGTTTTTTGTTTAGAGAATTTGTCCAGTGGTGACAGTGGGGTATTAAAGTCTCCTACTATGATTGTATTACTGTCAATCTCTCCCTTAATATCCTCCAGGAGGATTTAGGTGCTCTCCTATTGGGTGCATATATGTTTACCAGAGTTATTTCTTCTTGTTGGATTGTTCCCTTTAGTATTATGAAGTGGCCTTCTTTATCTCTTGTTATGTCCTTCACTTTGAAATCTAATTGCCAGATATAAGTATTGCAACCCCAGCTTTTTTTTTCATTTCCATTTGCCTGAAACACCATCTTCCATGCCTTCACCGTCAGTCTGTGTGCATCTCTTTTCCTGAGGTGGGTTTCTTGTATATAGCAGATATATGGATCATGTTTTCTTATCCAATCAGTTACCCTATGTCTTTTGATTGGAGCATTTTATCCATTTACATTTAAAGTTATTATTAATAGGTACTTGTCTGTAGCCATATTTAGTCTTTACACTTGAGTTCCTTCTTTGTTTCCTATTTCTTTTTTTTTTACAGCAGACCTTTTAACATTTTTTGCATTGCTGGTTTGGTGGTAATATATTCCCATAGTCCTTTTTTTGTCTGGGAAGCTCCTGATTTCACCTTCAATTTTGATTGAAAGCCTTGCAGGGTACAGTATTCTTGGATTCAGACCCTTCCTTTGCATGACTTTGTATATTTCATTCCATTACTTCTGGCCTAATGAGTTTCTGTTGAGAAATCATTAGCTAGTCTTATGGGGGTTCCTTTGTAGGTAACTTTCTATTTCTCTTTGGCCACTTTTAAGATTCTTACTTTGTCGTTGGTGTTTGCCAATTTAATTAAAATGTGCATTGGTGTTGGTTTTTTAGACTTCATTTTGCTTGGAACTCTATGAGCTTCTTGGATTTGTGTGAGTTTTTTCTTTCCTATATTTGGGAAGTTTTCTGTCATTGTTTCTTTAAACAGATTTTCTATTCCTTGCTCAGTTTCCACTCTTTCTGGAACCCCAGTTATGCGGATGTTATTTTGTTTCATGTTATCCCAAAGTTACCTTAGGCTCTCCTCTTGCTTTTTAATTTTTTTTTTCTAGAAGCTGCTGTACTTGGGTATTTTTTCCTACCTTGTCTTCTTGCTCACTAATGTGGTCCTCTGCTTCTTCTAGTCTACTTTTCATGCTTTCTATTGAGTTCTTCATAGCGGTGATGTCATTTTTCATTTCTTCTTGATTATTTTGCATTTCTTCTCACTTCTTCATTTCCTCTTGGCTCTTCTTCATTTCCTCTTGGTTCTTATTCATTTCCTCTTGGCTCTTACTCAAATTGTCGATTTTGTCTTCCATTCTTTTCAGCCACCTTATGACCATTTTTCTGAACTCTTTCTCTGGCAGGTCTATTTCTTCTTCTATTTTGTTTACTTTATTTTCTGGTGATACCTGACTTTCTGTCATATGCGGGCTGTTTCTTTGTCTGCCAATGGTCTTTCTTCTCCAGGTGTCTGGTTATGTAGTTCTCTCTCCTAAGTTGATTTAAAGGCACAAACTACAACACGACCAGGTACAACACACAAGGGTCTTTCCGTGTGACATGTGGAGCTCCTCTGATTCTCAGTGTCTCCGCTGATTGGAGAGCGGTGTTCTGGGTCTCCTGGCTGTTCAGTGGGTGCTGCAGCTTTTCAGACCACCATAGACATCCACTTCCCCCTGCAAGATGGTGTTGTCTCTGCGTTTGCGCTGATAGCTCCAGCAGACAAAAACTCCATGGCAGTGTGGCTGCCTGGTCAGGGGAACCCCGTCCAGCAGTCCCCCACCTTCTCTTGGAAGATAACTGACTCTTAACTTGCCAACAAACACTCCCAGTACAACTCTCAGATGCTCTCTCTGTCTGCCCAGACACATCCGTCTATTTTGCCACCATTTTTCCCCACACACACAACTATTTTGTAAATAATATCCATGTTTAGTTTCCAAGTAATTATTTTTCAGAGTCCAATTAAGTGCTAAAGATATCTTGATGTGCTATAGAATATTTATTAGATTGGGATCTCTTGGACAACCAATATGAATAAAATTCAGGAATCAAGAACATGTAAATTTAAAATAATACAGACATACATATTATTGTGTAAACATGTAAAAAGAATAATACACATGTACTCAACAGACTGTTGACTTCTGAGGAAGGAGAATGTAAGGAAAGGGAAAGGATGGGTGTGTGTTTCTGATTGTCTCCATAAATGTTATTATTTTAAAAACAGATAATAAAAAGTTATGATAAATTGGCATGGCAAATGCATGGTAATTGATATAAAATTTATAACTTCACTGACTTATAAATTTAAAAATTTCACATAAATAATCTCCAGGTGAATTCTGTGTGATCATTTTTTGTTCCTCATTAACATGTTATATTTCAACATGAATGCTCACTATGATCCATAACTTTAACTAATGACTTATAATTATAATTGAGGCAAATGTATGACTAAGTGTAAAATGGTACTATGGTAAAAACCACCAATTTGGTTTGCAGTGATAAATTCTTGGAATGGTTGAGTCAAAAGCAGGCACTTCTGACTTCCACTAAGTATCAGACCTGTTCAATTGATTTCCACTGTGAGTTCTATTTTAAAGGAACATGGTCAAGAAATAGAGGACCTCCTCTATCTTCCCCAGCTTCCATTTCAGAACCGACAGCTGACCTGCCTAGTACATGATTTCAGTTTTCTGATAAGATATCACTCCTTCATATTTTGACATTATCCCAAGACCTGGAAACACAGATAGTAAATGTCAAAGAGCCTGTACCTTCATGAATACATGGAGCCTACTTCCTTGTCTAACATGTCCAAGCTTCCTTAGGTAAAAGTAGGAAATTGGAAGTTATGGGAGATGGGGCAACCATAACAGGTGAAAGAAGAGATCAAGGAGTAAAAAGAACTCATTCTTTATATTTACATATTTTTATCATCTAAATTTAACTCCTGTTAGCCAGAAAAAAAGATTTTGTCCTTGAAAGAAGAGGGTAAGAAATCAGATGATGAGTTCCTCCTCTTTGCTGGAACCTCTCCAGTCCTTGAGAATATTTTCAGTTCTCAGTATTCACATAGGAGAGAAGCATTAGGTCAGGTAAGTACTGAGTTCAGTTGAGTGAAATATTGCAACCAATAGAAACGGGGAGAGACGGGTGTCTTTTAAAGGAGGAGAGAGTTGGAGTGAAGAAAGGAGGAAGTGGTAGAAAATTGGAGAAGTTATTTTTCAAGCATCAGGGATTCCTAGGGCCAGAGAAAAGAGAGTCGGCTTGGTTACTAGATGGGAACACTGTTACCTCTAGTTTTAGAGAATGAGAAATGTTTGGGGGCCTTGTTGGTTCAACTGTCCTCTGTATACAGAAAGCAAGGAAACACCAAAAAAAGAGGCGGACCACTCCAGATTGGTGATAGGTGGCAGGTTTAATAAGCATTTTATATATGAAGCTTGTCTTGGTGGGGTCTCCATGCCACCCATCAGAATTTTAAAAGTTTAGAGGTTTTTAACTGGGTTCAGTCATCTATACTGGCCAGATGGTCTCAACAACACCTTACCCTCTCTTGGCTATGTCCCTGGAACAACTCCCATTGTGTCAATGGTAAGCAGAGTACACATTCCAAGCACAAGAGAAGAAATGAGGAGCTTCTGATTGCCCAGGTTTAGCTCATGAGTTCCCTCAGTTACCTCCTTCAATTCTCCCAGAAAGCCTTAAATGATAGACAGTAAGTGCTTCTATGTGTACTATAAATTCTCTCAAAACATTGGAGGGGACACATAAACATACTGATGGAAAGGAGAATGTGCTCAACCTCTCATGAGGAGAGAAAGGTTGGCAGCTTTAGGAACTTGAGCTGGTTGTAGATGTCATACATGTTGACCAGGGAAGACAGCATGCCAGACCAGAGCCTCCACATTCTCTCCTTTTTCAATACTATATGTTCCATTACAAGTATACTATGTTTCAAAAAGTCTAGTTTATGTCCAGCAAAAGGAATCTCACTGGAGATTGAGTAGTTTTCCAGGGGTGAAAAGTAACTCACCCATCCTGATGAGATGTCTCATTGAAAATACCAGTAGACAAACACCTCTTTCAGGCATGCTGTGGCTTGGTGTTCTTATCAGTATAGCATATTGATCTACAGTGAGAGTCAGGACAATGGCTGTCTCCCAAGACTTCCATATAATATGGTACTGGGTCAGTAGACATACCCAGCCTGGAATGTGGGACAACACTCTCTATTGGTTGTTCATGAAGAGGTATTAAAGCCTGGGACAGTCTACCAAGCCAAGGTGGTTTTATCTGTTATTAATTTAATATGCTGCTTTAAAATTCCATTCTGTTTCCATTTCCATCCACCTGAATGCTTGTGAGTTATAGGGAGATGGGAACTCAATTCAGTGTCACGTTCTTTTGACCAGTCTTACACATCAAAACCATTAAAATGTGACTTCCTTGTCCCTGGTCAATCACTATATAATGGAAGAGGCTGTCCATATATGACACTATATGGTACTCAGCTCTTCTAACCCCCTAATAGTATCAGCCTGGTTTGCTCCACAGCAGAGAGAACTTGGATTACACCAAACACGGTGTCTGCACAACAAAGACATATTTAGGGAGCCTCACTTGAAGATAGGACACCAATGCAATCAATTTACCAATCATCACCAGTTGGGAACTCCTGGGTGAATGGCTCCAGACTCCTTTGGCAATTGCCTTGAGTATTGTTTAGAAAACATAGGACATGTTTTTACTGCATTAATCAAGTCACTGTATTTCAAGGGCAATACAGCATCTTTGGCAATATGAATACTAAGATATGCACCCAATCTAGAGAGATTGAAGAGTCTGTTGCTAGGGAATCAAATTCCTGATTGTCAGTGACTTATGAGCTGGGACATGGAAAACAATGAGGGTTGCCTCAGACTTTTGCAGGAAAACCTCCAATATCTTTCCATATATCCCAACCCCACAAGGGCTTATTCATTATCATCTACCTCTTGGCTGGCTTTCCATTGTCTAAGCCATAGGTTAATCCCTTTAGCCCAATGGAAGTTGACTTTGTTCACCTGGAATTTGATCTCAAAGATTCCAGAAGTCAACACATGCCAATGAAGCAGGTCCTAAAACATAATCAGGGTCAACGGATCTCACCAAAACCAACCGATCTAGAGTAAAACTCTCACCAAAATCACCAGTCTAGAGTAAAACTCTTGACAAGCTTGAGGACTTCTGCATAGCTGATCGCTGGAGACATAGTCAACCTGCTGCCTGATGACATCAATCTTGTCCAGAAAGCTGGAAGGGAAAGAAGACACACAGTGGTGTTGAGGGTTGTCAATTTGCCGAATATTCCCACCTCTCTACCATATCAAGCTAATGGAAATTACCACCCCACAGTTAAGTCTATGGGCATTCTGCTTGTGTTGGTTACATTTATGATTCGAAGTTATGTCATAGAGTGGTTAGAACAAACAGAACTTGAAATAAATGTATTTGAATAGTAGATCTAGGAACCAGGCCTGGATTCCCAGGATGCCTGGCCTAGAGCTGAAGTTTGAAGTCAGGCCTATCAGATTGTGTGTCTTTGATAATGACCAAGACATCTTAAATGTAAAATTGTTTGGCTTTGACTAAAATGGTGGGTAGTTTGAAAATTGTATATTTTTGCATCTCTCAACTTGGATTTCCCCAGCAAGGGAATAATGAAAGTGTGATGTTTGAGTTACTCAGCAGGGGGATTCCTTCCTTCTGCCTTTTGAGAATCTCACTCATTGAAGAAAACAAAAGAAGTTGACACTCAAGGGCCCTTTTGCCCTGACCACACACACTGAACAGGAAACATGCACAGTGTTCCCTTCTGGTCTATTGGGTCCATGAAATAAAACAGCCCAGAGATGAAATTTATAGTTTTTTAAAAAACCTCAGGGCACCCAGTTTATGGATCCTGACATGGCAGGGAGGAGGCTCCGGGGGGACTCGAATCTCAGGGACTTCCATTACTGACATGGAAGCTTGACATGGAAAGTTTTCCACCTCCTCTCTCCCAGCATGACTTTGTGCCAGGGCTTATGAGTAATTAATTACCAGCCAAACAGTCCCAAGATCAGGGCACTGAATTCCGCCTGCTGGCTGCTGCAGTTCATCCTGTTTCCAGGAATCTGAACTGGAGGCATCAACAGGAATGTTCCCCACTTCCTCTCTACAGGTCCCAGGGGTTGCTACAAGATAGGAGTGGGGCCCTAGCCGATTTGGCTCAGTGGATATAGCGTCAGCCTATGGACTGAAAGGTCCTAGGTTTGATTCTGGTCAAGAGCATGTACTTTGGTTGTGGGCACATCCCCAGTAGGGGGTGTGCAGGAGGCAGCTGATTGATGTTTCTCTCTCATTGATGTTTCTTACTCCCTATCCCTCTCCCTTCCTCTCTGTAAAAAAAAAAAAAAGAAGAAGAATAGGAGTGAGGCATTTGAAGGATCTACATACATACACTACTGAGCCCAGCAGAATCTGCATGTTCGGACAGAGTGAGCTGATGAACTGTACTCCGGTGCAGGGAGTGGGCATGCACTTCGTCACAGTAGGGAGATGAACCATGGCAGAGGTGGGTGGGTGGAGGTTGGTTTTCTTTTCTTTTCTTAATATATTTTTATTGATTTCAGATAGGAAAGGAGAGAGAGAATCATTGATTGGATGCCTCCTGTGCTCCTCCTACTGGTGGTCAAGCCCACAAACCCCCATGTGCCCTTGACTGGAATTGAACTCGGGACCCTTCAATCCCCAGGCTGACTCTCTATCCACTGAGCCAAACCAGCTAGAACAGTGGGAGATTGTTTTCAACCTATTCTTTGATGGAAAGAAAAGTTCTTACTTTGCTGTTCCTCAGGAGAAGCTCTACCTGAAGGAGCGTTGTGTGCACTGCTAGGAGCTGTTTCCATATGGGGCATTTTGAGTGTCTGTTTCCTTCCAGAGCTGGAACCCAAATCCTAGAGGTACTTTCTTCTTCTGTTGTCTCTGCCACAGTCCCCACTGCATGCCTACTGGAGTCACAGATACACCTAAATCAAATGGTTGCCCTGTTTGGAAGATGCCTAGAGCTTTAATCCACTTCCCTAGCATTCTGCCTTCTCAAAGGAGGCTTGTTACCCTAATCTCCTTTCTCACACTTGACCTTGCTTTATCAGGTGGTATAAAGAATGGAGACACTGTACCAAGTGGGGAATAAAAGTCTTTCAAAGTCCCCAAATACCTACAAAGACTATCAATTCTTTCTTTACTCACTTATTCCTTTCTATCTAAAGCAGAGATGTTCTTCTCAATAAAAAATTCTTAAAAAGCCTTCTTAGGTCACTTTGTGCTACAATGTTGAGCTTCAACTTTCTCTTTCTTCCTGAACACTGCAGGTCATTGTCTGGAGCAGGACAAATAAGCTGTTGTGTATGAGAAATTACCTGACTTATTGTGGCTCTCTGGAAATAGAAGAGAACTGAGAGAAGGTGTAGAGAGAGATGAGCAATACGGCATAGATGATGACCTATGAGCCCTGGTCAGTGTGGCTTAGTGTTTGGAGTGTTGTCCTGTTATATGGAAAGGTCTTGGGTTCGATTCCCAGTCAGGGCACATAACTAGGTTTTGGTTCAGTCTCTGATTGAGGTGAGTGCAAGAGGCAACCAATCATGTTTCTATCTTATCTCCTGTCCCCCGACTCCTTTCCTCTCTCTAAAATCAACAAACATATCCTCAGGTAAGGATTTTTTATAAAGGAAATATAGCACAATGAGAGATTGTTTGGAATGGAGATTGTTGAAGAATTTTAAGAAAAATAATAAGATATTAAAATCGTAGCAGTTTGCAATGAAGTGCTATAATGTAACCTGTCTCCATTCCCTTATGCTATTAGTTCTGCTTTAAGAACAAATATCTGGCTGATTACAACTTTGTGGCTTGATTCCTCTCCTGTGTTAGTGTGGGATCGAGAAAAGACAATAGCACAGTAAGTAAGGACAAGAAGATCAAATGGAATCAAGAAATTAGAATTAGGAGCAAGCATGAAAATAAAAATCCTGACAAATTTGTAGAATTATAAGAGGGTTTTAGATTTTCCAACAAATATAGAATGATGGTTTTGAATCAAATTCAAGCATATAGATATAGATATAGATATAGATATAGATATAGATATAGGTAGATATAGATAAATAGATAGATATTTCTCAAAAGACAGGTTGCCCTTAACTGACATCTGAGATAATTATATATGTGAAAAAAAAAAACAGCAAACATTTGACAATCAGAATATATTTTAGTCGATATTTAGATTACCTTCCCTGTGGTAAGGGGGATGGGATACAATGACCATTAAGGGGAAGGGAAACTTGAATCCTTAATCCACGTATGCCTCCAATTGGTTTCTCTTTTGAGAAAGTCAGAAATAGACCTACAGCATGTAAACCTACAGCAGTGAATGAAATGCCATGTGTAGAGCTGGGGCGGGGGTGGGGGCAGGAAAGAACTTTGGCTCAAGTGTCTACTCTTCAATGAATTCTATTCATTGGACTAATTCAGGGACTAAACCCTCCCATTTCTCTTTCTTATAGGACACCCATTTTCATTTTGCTTTATTTTACTTGGGGCATATGATTTATTATTTGAGTCATCAACAAATGCTCTTGATCATAGCTAAGGCTTAGTAACTACACATCATGCCCTGGTTTTCATTGCCATTCAAGAAGCATTGCCCTTTTTTCTTCCCCTAAAGAATTCTCCTTGATTACCCTCAATATGACTTTCTCTGCTATCTAGACAGAATAACAATGCACCAGGGTCTTCCTGATTCTTCACCCTAATTAAGTCCTAATGGATGATGCCTGTTGCCACCAACTCCCATTGGCGGCGAAGTTACCAAACTTGAGATCACTATTTCTCTAATTATCCAGAAAGTTCTACCCATTTTTTGTTTGTTTCAAATGAGTTTATTGGCTTTTATTGTCAGAGGGTGGGGGAAGGAAGAATCAGAAACTATTCAATATAGTAGGCAAACACACTGCTGATGGCTTTCCATTTGTTAGAACAAAATTTCTGGGAATTTCTAATTAAACAAATATTTTCCCTTTTAGGTTTGCAGTTAAAATACAGCAGGTCCAATTATGTGAGGTGGCTGATTTATTTTAGGGGGCGGTCCCTGCTGTTTATTTATATTAATAAAAAGAGCTAGATGTTAAGTATTGATAATATAATAAATACTGCATGATTATAGGAAGGATTATTACAAGAATATAAAATAGATAACATCCTATCTAATAAAAGAGAAACATGCAAATTGACCGCACCTCTGCTACTTCCACAAGCCACACCCACTAGTCAATCAGGAGTGAGTGTGCAAATTAACCCAACAAATTTGGCAGTTAGTTTGCATATGCAGGTGCCAAGCGGCCTGGGTTCCAGAACATACTTGGGACCCAGGCCGCTCCTAACCTGTAGGCCCGCATTTAAGCCCTGAGTGGCAGGGGTCCCAGAACACCCCTGCCACTCCAGGATTATGGGTGGGTGCAGCCGCTTGCACATGCTCTGGCACTAAGTGGCAGTTCAGGTTCACACCCCCTACCTGGTGCCCATGACAGGGAGCTGGCTGCTGGCCTCTGAGGCATGGGGAGACCCTGGTGGCCACTGCCATGTGCGGCCCAGGGGTCCCTGCATGCCCCCCAGCGCAGCACCCATGATGGGGGAACTGACTGCTGGCCTCTGGGGTGTGCAGAGACCCCAGTGGCACTGCTGCATGCAGCCCAGGGGTCTCCGCATTCTGCCCAGCCCAGAGCCCATGATGGGGGGTTGGCTGCCAGTCTCTGGGGTGTGCAGAGACCCTGATGGCCACTACCAGGTGGCAGGGACACCCCCCTAGCGCAGTGGATACAATGCAAGGGCTGCATGAGCTGCAGAGGAAACACCATTTTTTTAAAATATATTTTTTTATTGATTTTTTTTTTTTTACAGAGAAGAAGGGAGAGGGATAGACAGCTTGGAACATCAATGAGAGAGAAACATCAATTAGCTGCCTCCTGCACACTCCTCACTGGGGATGTGCCTGCAACCAAGGTACATGCCCTTAATAAGAATCAAACCTGGGACCCTTCAGTCTTCGGGCCCACGGTCTATCCACTGAGCCAAACCAGTTCCAGCATAAACACCTTTTCTGATTGCTCATTGGTTAAGCTCCTATACACTACCACTTGCAGTGTTCTTGGTAACTGAGGTTATAAGAATCCAAGAAGGTGATCTAGGGTTTTTCCACCACTCTCCTGGAGGAAAAAACTAAGGTCCACTGCGAGAGGGGTTAAGAAATGTCATATCCTGCCTTAGCTGGTTTGGCTCAGTGTATAGAGCCTTAGTCTGCTGACCGCAGGGTCCGGTTTTGATTCTGATCAAGGGCAGGTACCTAGGTTACAGGCTCCTCCCTGGCTGGGGCCCAAGCCAGGGCTCATGCAGAAGGCAACCAATCAAAGTGTCCCTCTCTCATTGATGCTTCTCTCTGTCTCTCCCTCTCTCTTCCACACTCTCTAAAAATCAGTTAAAATATATCCTCAGGTGAAGATAAAAAAAAAGAAAGAAAGAAAGAAAGAAAGAAAGAAAGAAAGAAAGAAAGAAAGAAAGAAAGGAAGGAAGGAAGAAAGGAAGAAAGAAAGGAAGGAAGAAACAAAGAAACAAAGAAACAAAGGTCATATCTTATGAAAGACACATCTTGAAAATGCCTAAAGAAAGTTGTCATTTTTTCACAGTAAAGGGACTAGAGTCCATGTTGATTAAAACACCTTGGTGGCTGCAGTGGCTGGCAGTGGCTGCAGCATCGAGGTGATGGGGCTGGAGTCTTCCCTTGATCAGCCCGGTCATCTCCCACAGAGGGTGGCAGGCTGCAGCCACCCATGGGGAGCAGGCCTCAGCCATCAGTAGGACATCTCTTGAGGACTCCCAGTCTATGAGAGGGGACAGGCTGGGCTAAGGGAAGCTCCCAGCATGCACGAATTTCATGCACCCCATCACTAGTGCTTATAAGAAAAGTATACTAATTAATGCTTATCAGAAGAGTATAATATAGATAGCATACTTATAAAAAAACATTAGGTGCCGAAACCGGTTTGGATAGAGTGTTGGCCTGCGAACTGAAAGATCCCAGGTTCGATTCCAGGCAAGGGCATGTACATTGGTTGCGGGCACATCCCCAGTAGGAGGCGTGCAGGAGGCAGCTGATCAATGTCTCTCTCATCGATATTTCTAACTTTCTATCCCTCTCCCTTCTTTTCTGTGAAAATAAAATATATCTTTTTAAAAAAGCATTAGGTGTTAAGTGTTGGTGATACTACAGATAGATAATGGATAGATATATAGATAGAATACTTATTAGATTAGGATATTCAATTTACTACCTTTAGAAAGGGCCAGTTTTATTATTTCCTATAGGAAATAAGTTTCTATGGCCAAATAAATTTGTTTCTTAAATAACTCATTCTCATTAAAAAGAAATCAAAGGCTTCCAAACAAGTGCTACCAAACTTCACTGAAGTAATTCTAAGCAAAAACAATGAACATTGACATGTCATAAACCTAAACTACTTTATAGAAGGTAAAAATACAATTTCTTTTACGACATTTGAAATACATAAAATAATGTATATTGGTCTCCCCCAGGCAAAATGATTGTAAGCTCAGAGAGAACTTACACTGATTACTATAGTGGATTGAATGATGCTCACCCAAAAGATAAGGCCACCCAAAAATCTCAAAATATGCTTATTTGTAATAAGCGTTTTTCCCAGTATGATTAAGGTGAGGACGTGAAATGGGATTTATCCTACCATAAAGGTAAATCTAATGATGTGTCATTACAATAGACAGAAAAGGACAAGAAAGTCATACATGAAACCTATGTGTTCATATGAACCAATGTCACCCTAATCAACTTAATAAATAAAATTACAGCCTTAGCCAGTTTGGCTCAGTGGATGGAATGTTTGCATGCAGACCAAAGGGTCTTGGGTTCAATTCAGGTCAAGGGCATGTACCTCAGTTGCGGGTTCCTCCCCAACTCCAGGCCCTGGTCGGGGTTCATGCAGGAGGCAACCAATCATTATGTTTCTCTCACATTGATGTTTCTTTCTGTTTTTCCCTCTCTTTCACTCTCCCTACAAATCAATGGAAAAATACCTTTGGGTGAGGATTAACGAATAAAAGAAAATTAAAATTAAATTAAATTAAATAGAAAGAAAATGATAAGACAAGTTACACACAGGAGAAGAAGGCTATCGGAAGACAAAGGTGCAGATTAGATGTATGCTACCACAGCCGAGGCAGACCCGGGTCCCCCAGAGCAGAGGGAAAGAGAAGTGCCCCCACAGAACTTTCTGTTGGAGCATGGCATCACACGCAGCACCTTGACTTCTGGTTTCTAGCCACCACAACTTTGGCAGAATGTATCTCTGTTGTTTTAATCCACTCAGATTATGATGATTTGTTACAACAGATTTAGAAAAGTAATACAATTTTTTTGCTAGAATATCCTAACAAGAGCTGTATAGAGTAGGAAATAGAAAAAAAAAATTGACTAAAGGATCCAAAATTTTATGGATGAGCTGAGGCTGGCTGGAGCTGATTCCAAACACAAAAGATTAAGGTAAAGTTTCTTCTTGAGTTTGGGGAACATATGGGCTGGGCAAGATTGGCTGAGCCAATTATGTTCTGGTAATAACTATTCATCTTACTTTGATCAAATCCTAGATTCTCCTCTCCACTCCCCTACCCCTACTTTGCTTTCTCCTGCCTGCCCACTCTATCACCAATAGAGTTCATTAAACACCCTTACTCTGCCCCTTTGATTTGGATGCATAAAATAATTGGTAAACTACCATTTTTTATAAGCATTTTCTCAATCTCTTTAGATTTTGCTTCCCAGCAATTGTTGTCAGTTTGGATCTAATAAACTCATAAAAATTCTTACAGGTTTGAATGTTTCTTACATTGACACAAATAATTATCTTTTGTGTGTGTGTGATGAGAACATTAATATCTACTCTCTTAGCAACTCTCAAATATATAATACAGTATTATTAACTATAATTACCATGACATACATTAGATCCTAGAACTTATTCATCTTACAATTCAAATTTCAACCCTTTGACCAATCTCCTTATTCCCTCCCCCACAACCTGCCCCAGTCCTTGGCAATTTCCAATCTGTTCTGTTTGTGTGAGTTCAGTTTAAAAAAATATTTTATAAGTATTTGCCTTTCTCTGCCTGATTTATTTTACTTAGCATAATCCTCTCAAATTTCATTTAATTGTTACAAATAGAAAGATTCCTGTCTTTCTCATGGCTGCATAATATCTCATTGTGCATGTGTGGGTGGCTGTGTATATAAAATCAAAGTATATACTTTTTTTTTCTTTTAAAGTATTTAAAGGTGTTAAAATTATAAGGCAAATATAAATTATAATTAATGAATATAAAAATGTAATTTAAATATTTTAAGCTGAAAATTTTAATAAATATTGGAAACTATTTAAATCACATTGAGTATTTTTATAAAAATTAAGGTATCTACAATTCTAAAGTTCAATGTATGTTTACTTGCCAGTGTAAGGAATTGATGCCATACTATTTGAATATTATGCATGTTATGTTAGCTACATGTATCTAAACTTAAGAATAATGTGTATTGTTTAACACAGCAAAACATTTCTCATCTATCCTGTGTAACCTGTGCTAGTTGGTGAGTCTCTGTGGAACTTCACATTGAAATGCAAAGAGGAGCAAGAAAATGGACAATTGACACAATTGGGAAATGATGATCTTTTATACAAGAACTGATTGCATTCATTTTATTAGAGGTGACAAATTTGACAAATTAATTAATTTTATTGTTTTCTGTCCCAAGAGTTCTGCCACTGAAAACTCTTCTCATGCTACTCAGTATCTACCTCAAAGTGACACAATATATTGATATCAGTATCGGTAGCTATATATTAGTAAAGGAAGGAGGCAAAGGGAGTCAGACATTATTACACACTAGAGACCCAGTGCACAAAATTCATGCACAGGTAAGGTCCTTAGGCCTGGCCAGTGATCAGGGCCGATCAGGGTCTTCCTTCTGGCTGCCATCCAGGGCCTTCCTTCATTCCACACTGCCCCCTGGTGGTCAGCGCATGTCATAGCAAATAATAAAACAGTCTTCCAAACTTCCACAGGGATACTTTGCATATTAGCTTTTTATATATATGTACTAGAGGCCCAATGCATAAAATTCGTGCATGGGGCAGGTATCCTTCAGTACAGCCTGTTCCCTCTCTAACCTGGGATCCTTTGAGGGATGTCCGAATGCTCCTTTAGGCCCTATCCAAGTAGGATTGGGCCTAAATGAGCAGTCGGACATCTCTCTCACAATCCAGGATTGCTGGCTCCCAACTGCTTACTTGCCTGCCTTCCTGATTGTCCCTAACCACTTCTGCCTTCCAGCCTGATCACCCCCTAACCACTCCCTGCCAACCTGATTGATTCCTAACTGCTCCCCTGCCAGACTGTTTGCCCCTACCAGCCCTCCCCTGCAGGCCTGATCACCCCTAACTGACCTCCCCTGCAGGCCTGGGTCCCCCCGACTGCCCTTCCCTGTAGGCCTGGTCACCCCCAACTTCCCTTCTCTACCAGTCTGGTCACCCCTAACTGCCCTCCCTTGCAGGCTTGATCACCCCCAACTAACCTCCCTTGCAGGCCTGGTCCCTCTCAACTGCCCTCCCCTGCTGGCCTGATAGCCCACAACTGCCCATCCTTACAAGCCATCTTGCAGTGGCCATCTTGTGTCCACATGGGGGCAGGATCTTGTGACCACATGGGGGCAGTCATCTTGTGTGTTGGAGTGATAATCAATCTGCATATTACTCTTTTATTAGATAGGATAGAGGCCTGGTGCACAGGTGGGGGCCAGCCGGTTTGCCCTGAAGGGTGTCTTGGACCAGGGTGGGTGTTCCCTTGGGACGTGGGGTGGTCTGGGTGAGGGGCCTGTGGTGGTTTGCAGGCTAGCCACAACCCCTGGAGACCAACGGGAGGCCCTGGTATCTGGGATTTATTTATTTTCTACAACTGAAACTTTGTAACCTGAAGTGTAGCCAAGCCTTCTGCTCCCACAACGATTGAAACTTTGTTGCCTTAATCGCCAGCCAAGGTGTGCCGAAAGCTTGTCTTCCTCCATTGCCAGGGGCAACCCACGCCTCCCTCCTACTCTCTCAGTGGCTGTAGCCATCTTGGTTGGGTTAATTTGCATACTTTTTCTGATTGGCTGGTGGGCGTGGCTGGTGAGTGTAGCAGAGATACAGTCAATTTGCAAATTGCTCTTTTATTAGATAGGATAGATAGTAAATGAGGGAGCTGAGTCAGACAATAAGCAGCAGGAACTAAGATGGCAACCATAAAGGGTGGAGCCAGGCCTGGGAAAAGGCTCAGATTGGATAAGGGACACAGAATCCCAGAATACCTAGGAAATGGATAGATTAGGAGGAGTACCCATCACAAGCCTGCAAAAGATTGGATAGTTGATTGATTATTTTGAAAGGACACCTGGTCCTTCCCAAGCTCCAGATAATATAATTCAAGCTTAACAAAGCTTGCTCTCCCTCTTGCCTGGTAACACACACTCACCCACAGTAGCCATGGGGTCTGGCAACCACCTGGAGTCTGGCAGCTGCACAGACTCCAAGCTGGGCTCCAAGTGTGAGCCTGGGTACAGCAAGCCAGTGCCAGCCGATGCCCAGCTAGGAACAGAGACAATGCTAGCCAGACAAGAGCAGAGGCTAGCCTGGACTAAGCTCTGGCATGACGTAGAATTTTTGGACACTGGACTTTGATCTGGGCCTGATGAAGACAAGGTTGGACTTTTTCTATAGCGGGATGGACAGAAAGGAAGCATTGGGAACCTGGGCACAGCTTTTTATTTCAATCCCCTTAAACCTTACCACTAAGCCTCATCTTCCCATGGAAGGTCCCAGGAAATGTTTTTCTTATGACTCCATGAAAGAACCCCATTTCCACTGACAACATTAAGGCACAATTGGTTTTAATTCTGAGGACAAGCACAAGAGATATGGAAAAGCATTTCTCTGGGAGAATAAAAGTTATTAGTTATAAGAGCAGATTTTGGATTGTATGTCCTTTGTCCATCATTGGACCTGACTCTCCAGGCAGAAACACCATTGTATTTTTAAATAAATTTATTTTTGCTGTGTTTCTGATATGAGTCCTCTAAAATGTGGGAGCTAGGACAAAATTTCTTTTCCAGAATCAAAGTGTTATTGACACAAATGGTTGTCTTAAATATTTAGTTTAACTTATTAGCCTGGGTATTAGTGATAAGAAGCCAAGCTCTTTTTGCTTTTTTACCTCAACTGACAGCTAAAACATGAACAGCCTTATTATATATATTGAATTTCAATCTCCTTTCCATTTGTACACACTAGTTGTTTTCTTTTTAAGCTTGCTTTCTTTACCTTTTTCTCTGCCTTTGGTAATAAAATTCTGCTTTTCTAGGAACCACACACACCCAACTCTAGGCTGTACTCAGGGGTATAAATATTCTGGTTGCTCAATCTACATTATCTGCCAACCACAGTCTTGGGAGAGATGAGATTCTATAACCATGTTGAGCATGCTGTTCACATTGATCTATCAGAGTTGCCGTCCCTACTGCAGACATGATGATTACTTCAGAGGTAGGCACATGGCCCCAGCAGAGGACTTTTCAGAGACCATATGATCTCTGAGATATTCCTACTTTAAATTGTAGGCAGGAAGGACCATGTAAGCGTAGAGATACTCTCAGATACTTTTGCTACAAACGAGAGAATGGCTAAGAAAAAGGAAACCCAGAAGAATAAGAGCCAGGAGATGAAGCGGAAGGCATCTGACGATGTCATTCTAGCCCCTTGATTCAGGCTCGGCTACTATGGAATTTTGAGTTATCTGAAAAATTTCATTCTTGTTTTGTTTGTTTGTTTCTGTTTCTAATTCAGGTAAAACTTCTGTCATTGATAACCAAATGCTTCAAATAATTCACATCCTTCCTCCCACCTGGCTCTGGTCTTGTTCTTTTATGTAAATTTACTTCAGCATTTTCAACATGTCTTCCTCATACAAGCCTCTGTGACAATGAATAAGAGTGAATAAAGCTAACAATGAAAAATTGAGGGTCCCCCCCCTAAAAAGTTTTATCACATCCTTTGTTGTTTAATTACTTTATTTGAGATATGAATTATTATCTTCATAATTATGAGTGAGAAAAGGTCTGTTCACAGAGTTGAAGTCTCTTTTGCAAGATCACAGAGCTAGCAAGCAACTGAAGCAGATTTTGAAGCCAGGAAGGACTGAGTCCAAAACCTAACTTTCAAGGGGGGTGCGGGGGAGGAAATCCCCAAACAACAACAAAACAGCATTTGTTTGTTTCAGATGCCCTAGATCCAGTTATTTCTTGGTTGCCTTTCTCTTCATGGTTCCATGATTCTTTGTACCCACCATATCTCCCAATTCACTTGTCTCAAAGAGATTATTGATCTTTCCCTAGTGTGTGAAAACCATTTAGTTAATAGTTAATAGTTTTCAAGTGTGCCTTTCATACTTTTTAGTATCCTTTTAGGGTTATTTTCAGTATCTTCAGAGCCAAGTATAATCCCTGGCACATGGTAGGCTCTCTAGGCTAAAGACTCATGTTGGGAATTATTGGGCCATTGATTCTTGCTTCTCCATAAGCTAGCTCCTTTGGCATGTTAACATAACGATTGTGGTCTCCTTGAGAGTTCTCTTTCAGAGTCACCTTTTTTAGTTCTTGCCAAAACATGTTCCAGTTGAGGAGGGTTTAGGCTACTGTAGTCTGATAAGTATGAAGATTAATTTGGTATTCATTTATATAATGGCAAAGAGGAGAAAGAAGCAGAGAGCAAAAAGACGAGTGATGTTCTCTCACAGGCTCTTACCACAATGTATAATATTAATTTATTTGCTTATACGCACAATTAGGCTGTAAACTCCATGAAAGCAGAAACACTATCTGTCTTGTTTGTTAATTTATTTTTTAATGCCCAGCACAATGCATATGACCTTGTACCTGGTATTAAGTACATACATAGATTCTAATGCCACACAATTGGAGTTCAAATTCTGGTTTAAATATATACAGGCTCTCTGACCTTGGAAAGCTACCTCATTTCCAGAACTCTCGATTTCCTTATTTTTTAATAAAAATGAGACTAATTCCTCTCTCATATGGTCATTGTGAAGATCAAATTAGATTATCTAAACATAGAAAATGTTTAGCATAATGACTGGCACACATTAAGTACTCAGAAATGCCTATTGCTATTAGTTGTTATTAACAGAAAGGTCTTTAATAAGTATTTTTTAAGTATATGGTTCCAGACCCTCAGTATTCCTGTCCCTAATACTCTATACATACCAGTTTTATTCTTCCCCACAATTAACCAACATTTCAAATAAGATACAATTAATAAGATATTATAAAGACTGGCCACCTCCCTTTTACATGGTTATTTTTGTTATCTAATCAGGAAAGCTTTACCAAATGTGCCATTTAGTAACTTTTAAAAATATATCTATATTTTATTGATTTTTGCAGAGAGAAAGGGAGAGAGAGAGTTAGAAACATTAATCAAGGCGCATGCCCCAGACCAGAACCAAACCTGGGACCTCTCAGTCCAAAAGCCAACACTCCATCCACTAAGCCAAACCAGTTTTGGCCCATTTAGCAACTTTTCCTAGGGAATCTGAGGGTAGAAAAGATGGTCTTACTAGATTGGAATCTATAAATTAAGATGAAAACTTTGGTTCTGCCATGAGGTGTGGAGCTGAGAGCAAAATGGAAAGGCCATTGTTTCTTCAGTGATCCTGGGAAGCAAAGAAAATAACTCTGGGTTGGAGAAACCAAGATGGCAGCATAGGTGAACACCTAAAATGCTTCCTTGCACAACAATTTCAAAACTACAACTAAAAGACAGAACAGACATCATCCAGAACTACAGGAAAGCTGCCTGAGTGGAAATTCTACAACTAGAAGGAAAGACAGGGGCTCATGGAGACTCAGAGGAGCTGCAAAAAGCTGAGGTATGGAGACACGTGTGTGGAGAGAATGGGCGGTGGAGTGCGTGGCTGGCTTTCTCTAGTGGGAGAGAGATGGAAACTCTTGACTGCACCAAACCCCATATTCGACTGCACTGAACCCCAGTTCAAGGTGAGACTCATATGGGGGGAGTTGGGACTGTCATGAAAAGGGAGGAGTGCATGAAAACTTAGGGAAGCCACAAAAAGGCAGAGGTCTGGAGACGCACATACCATTGTGCACAGAGAGGACAGACTGCTGAATGTGCCGCTGGCTTTCTCTAGTGAGAGGGAAACAGAACCTCCCAACTGTGCTGAACTCCACTTCCGACTGCACTGAACCCCATTTTCAGGTGAGACCCTGGGAACCCAGACTCATACAAGTCCCTGGAGTGCACAGGAACCAGAAAGGCAGAGGTCTGGAGTCTCGAGTGCACACAGAGAGGACTGTAGCAATTACTGAGAGACACTGAGACCCAGGGGCTGCATGGGGTGAGGCTGACTGGAAGCCAAGGCTGTCTCTGATCAGCCCTGAGACTCCACCCCATCCAAGCTCAACAGAGAGGCTTTTGCAGTTTTGCAAGTCTTCTATCATAAAGCTAACTCCAGCACAGAAGTTCTCCTGGTGTAGAGAAAATGCAGAGACAAAGGAACAGATCACAAAATAAAGAAATGGAGGAAAACAAACAACTGGATATAGAGTCCAAAACCACAGTTATAAGGTTTTTCAAGAATTTCCAAGAAAAGATGGATAAATTTAGCGAGACCCAAGAAGAGATGAAAAAGGACCAACTAGAAATAAAAAAGGACCAACTAGAAATTAAACATACAGTGACTGAAATAAAAAATATTATACAAAGACCTAAGAGCATGCAATAATCAAGTCAAAGTTTTGAAATACAAAGTACAGTAAACACTCTACTGGAAAAGCAAAGAGAAAAAAGAATCCAAAAATGTGAAGATAGTGTAAGGAGCCTTTGAGACAACTTTAAGCATACCAACATCAGAATTATGGGGGTACCAGAAGAAGAGAGAGAGCAAGATACTGAAAACCTATTTGAAGACATAATGACTGAAAACATCCCTCACCTGGTGAAAGAAATAGACTTACAAGTCCAGGAAGCGCACAGAACCCCAAATAAAAGGAATCCAAAAAGGACCACACCAAGACACAATATAATTAAAATACCAAGAGCAAAAGCAAAGAGAATATTAAAAGCAGCAAGAGAAAAACAGTTAATAGGTACAAGGGAGCACCAATACGATTGTCAGCTGATTTCTCAACAGAAACTATGCAGGCCAGATGGGAGTGACAAGAAATATTCAAAGTGATGAATAGCAAGAACCTATAACCAAGATTACTCTACCCAGCAAAGCTATCATTTGGAAATGAAGGGCAGATAAAGAGCTTCACAGATAAGAAAAATCTAAAGGAGTTCATCAGCACCAAACCAGTATTATATGAAATGCTGAAAGGTACTCTTTCAGAAAAAGACAAAAAAAAAGGTAAAGATAAAAATTATGAACAACAAATACATATCTATCAACAAGTGAATCTAAAAATCAAGTGAATTAAAAATCTGATGAACAGAATAAACTGGTGAATATAATAGAATCAGGAGCATAGAAAGAAAGTGGACTGACAATTTGCAGGAGGAAAGAGGTGAGGGGGGTGTGCAGGGAGAGACTGGACAAAAATCATACACCTATGGATGAGGACAATGTGGCGGGGGAAGGTAAGGGCAGAGGGAGGGGTGAGAGCCGGGTGAAGGGGAGCTATGGAGGAGGGGGAAGAGGAACAAATGTAGTAATCTGAACAATAAAGATTTACTAAATGAAAACAAGAAAAAGAAAAAGAACTCTAGGATTGGAGCCTGGAGTGGGAGGGGTTGGGAGGAGGGGATGTGGGAGAACAACAACAGATAAAATTAGAAAGCAGTATGGAGTTGATAATGAAGACTTTCTTTATGTGTCAGCAAATGTCAAGCTAACGTAATAAAACTGTACTTCTAATTATTCTCTCAGATGTCGTTTGTGTCTTGAGAGCTTTGTATATTGCACCACAGTGTATGTTCTCTGAACAGCCATGGGGGAGGAGTAGGCAGGAGGAGGGAAGTGGAAAGGATGTGGGTTCCGGGGCCTGACCTTTGGAGAAGCAACTCCCTCTTGCCTTTTGTGGTGTCAGTCAGTGGAAATGTACTTGACAGCAAAAGTGGCCACAAGAGCCTGCTGCTGGGGAGTCGCTCTGGGCACCTGCTTTATCACATGCTCAAGAGATCATGTACTTTCACTAGCTCAAATGGATGCTACCAGTCCAGATGGATGTTCTGTGCCAACGTCCTACATTTGTTGGCACTGAGTAGTTGCCAAAGGGTTATGTCCTGACTAACGCATAGCAGTGGGTCTTAGCTTGCCATTGAATTAAAAGCATTTCTCCATGCCCTTGACTCTGCTCTCTTTGTGGAGAGGGGCCACAGCTCAGACACTTGTGGGGAAAAACCAATATCTCTCTTTTCTGAGGTCTATCTGGGGCTGAACCAGGATAGCCTCCAATACAGAAAATGGACTTAATCTTCTTTTGAACAAATTTTCTTCAGAGTTTGGTATCTTGAAAATGCATAATAAGTATTTGTTCAAAGAGTTGACTCACTGATTAGTCAGTTAATTAAAAGATTGCTACTAAACCTAGCTTTTGGCTCTTGTAAGACTTAGGTCTATGTTAACTCTGGCCTATCCAAAGTTAAAGTTCCTTTTCCTCCCAAACTCATTTTGAGAAATAGAAAATAATATGTACAAATCCTGGAGCCTTAGGTGAACTCAGTCTTATCTCCAGGTTGCATATAAAAATACTCTAACAATAGAAAATAATGAAAGTTAAAAAAAATGGTCTGATCTTTATTTCACTCTCTTTTTATTTTTTAAAGAAAATCCTCTTCAGAATCCATATTCCTCGCACAGATCAAGCATTTCATAAACAGCAGTTTTGCCTACATTTTTCTTACTATTTTTCATTTATGACTGTTTTATTTTACAACCCTCTCCCCAGATCCTCACTTCTGCGGGTTCTGTCCTAGGACACTCCCTTCCTTCGGTGAAAGCTCCTGTGGAGCACACGTTATCAAAATCACACAGAAGCCATCCTCAGAACACAGTTTAGATTGGTTTATCAGATTGGCTCTAATCGCCTAACGAAGACCAAAGTAGCGGAACAGAAGAACCCAATAAGCAGGAAATGTTTTTCTAGCTCCTAAAGTGAAGAGCATTCAAAGAGTTTCTTGAAAGAGGCTCAAATTCCCTAGTTTTTAATAAAGATAAATCCCTCGAATGAGTGTAATAAGAGAACAACAATTTACCTATAGGATATGGAGTTTCTTCTTATAACTTGGAATAATGTAAATGTAAATGTAAATGCTGTGAATGTAAAAGAAGATAAATTCGTAGACTATCCAAATCATAAGGCAAGTGATATAATACAAATACATGTTCTACTTTAGGTTATCTTTTACAAGAAGCATTACAAGTGAAGGGTATAGATCTGGAACATCGACTTAGAGAAACAGTTGGATTATTCCATTCTTGAGAAATATCCCTTCACAAGAGGTCAGTTCACCAATCTCCAGAAATGTTGTAGCATTAGCTGTAAGAACATTCCACTCTTTCCATTTTAAATTCTATAATCACCAAGTAGTTTGAAAATTCTCTACTTTGCCAACTGTGTGACCTTAGCCAAGTCACTTAAATTTCTGGGCATATCTTTAAACATTCAATGAAAAGGCTAGACTAGATCATCACTACAGGACTTTCAAGTGCAAAGCATTTATGTAAATTAATATCATTTATAATTTTACCTCCTAAGACAGCAACCCATCAGGAAGAGAGTATAAGAAGACTAGTTCCAAATATCAAGGTTTATATAATGTGCCTGTGACACATTTAACCAAGTTACTGCCTGTTTCTCTCTTTATTCTGAGCTCACTAACCTACATCACTAGCACAGTATTACCATTCACTATGAATGTCATATCAGAGTTGACAGAGTGCTTTCTGCTGGAAGACAGGCACTAAGGCATAATGATCAGAGTGTGAACTCAGGAGTCATATTGCCTGGATTTGTACCTTCTCACTACTTCATAGTTGTATGTTCTCGGGACAGTTACTGGTGCCTCGGTGGTGTCACTGTATAAAAAGGAATGCAGGAATGCTTACTTAATGGGTTACTTCTGGATTGAGTGAATTAATAATTTAAGATGCTTCAGACAGTTGCACAGCCATAGGAAGTACTCAGTGACCATTCGCTATAAATGCTAATTACTATCATCATGTCCATTTATTTTCATAAGGGTAAACAGACATTTCCAGTGACCCCTCAAGATGAAACAACTAGAGGAAATTGCCAAATGTGACCCAATTCAGAAGTGTCTAGTGATAAGAAAGGACCCAGCATTCTAGTTTCCAGTCTAGTAATCTCTCTACATACTCTGCCTTCCAGGTGAAACCAAGGGCTAGAGTTTTACCTTGGCTGCTCTTGTGAGCTTTATTCCAACAGAATCTGCCTACTAGATCTGAAGGCACAGCCAGCCCCCACCAGCCATCTCAAAGTTCTCACTTGAGGACCTGCAACCAGGACAAATAGCTATACAATTTTCCATGTACGAAGCTAGTGTAGTACCTCCCAGACAGCTGCTTTTACTCCGTTTTCAGCGGAAGCAATTAGTCTCGTCTTTTAAATTGTCACATCAGTTTGCATGTTCCTCCTCCATAAAGCATCATTCACTCCAGCATAGTTGTAGAATTCTGAACAAATATCTTATATACTCTGCTACATGCTCGTTCCTTGAGTAAACTATTGTTGCCTCATTCTTTTGCATCTGATTATGTACTCTATAAGTATTTGTTGATTAACTAGATGGGTGAATGAATAAATGTAATATTTGAATAATAATGTATTTGAGATCAGAAGCAAGCCCCTTCAGAGAAACATGACTTAATTCTACTCAAGTAAAGTTTGCATGGTAAAAATGTACTTGGCACTGAGCCACATATAATAGGTGATCTAAAACATATGTCATAGTCTCTTAAACACTTTTGGACAGGTAAGGCATATATTCATGAAGAAATTATACCTCAGGGGGCAAAAGAAAATGATATAAAAGAGTACTGGCAGTCCTTAAATTAGAAGGAGTTTCCAAAAATTCATTTTAAGTTAGTTATTTGGAATTTCATACATTCACATCTGAAAACATTATCACAAAACTAGAGGTCTGGTGCACGAAATTCATGCACAGATATGGTGCCTAGGCCTGGCCTGCAATCAGGGCCATATTCCCCGGCTTCCTGCAGCTGGCCCCACACTCTGCCGCCATCCACCCCCAGCTCCCCATCCGCCATCAGGTTATCAGAGGCTGCCAGCTGGGGGAGGAACTCCGTCCTGTGAGTTGTCCTCTGTGTGGGAGGCAACTGGTGAGGTGGGAGTCTTGGCCTGGTACTACCCATGGTTCCCCATTCACCATTGGGCGATTGGATCCTGTTGGCCAGGGAAAGGAACTGAGAGGTGGTTAGTGCGCCTCATAGTGCTGGTCAAGGCATCATTCTGGTCATTCAGCTGGTAGAGTCATTTTGCATATTACCCTTTTATTATATAAGATAGAGGCCTGGTGCATGGGTGGGGGCTAGCTGGCCTGCCCTGATGGGGCCCCAGATAAGGGGAGGGGTCCCCACTGGGGAGCAAGGCCAGCTGGGGCAAGGGGCCACCAGTGGTTTGCAGGCCAGCCATGACCCTGATTGGGGTAGGGTGTACCCGCTGGGGAACTGGCCGGCCAGGGCAAGGGGTGGCAGTTGTTCTGGTCTCTGGTCATTCTGGTCGTTCTGTTGTTTTGGTTGCTGGGCTTCTATTATATAGAATATGGTCTTTTCCAATATTTATTCACTGTATTTTGCTAGAAAAGTCAAAGATGAAAAGGACTTCTGAATTTATCTGGTCAAACCCTTTTATTTTATAGGATACATAGTGTGACTTTCTCAGCATCACACAGAGAGTGAACTGAGACTAGAATCTTAATCTCTTAATTTCCTAGTAAGAGTACATTTTATAATAGTACTAATGATAGAAACAACAATCATCATAACAGTGAACTGTATTCATGTAAATATTTACCAAACACCCATTGTGTGAGAGACACTGTGAAAATGATTTTTCACCCAAGCTACAGACCCAGGCATCCCCCTCCTTCTGTTTCCTTTCCCATCGAATCCCACTGACTTTACTGCCCATATTCTCCTCAGGCCCATTCCCTTCTTCTCATTCCTACCATCACTTTCTGAGCTCAGGCTATCTCAGCTCTTATCTAGTTGATTAGAGCTGCTTCCTATCCCTCCAAAGTGATTTACCTACATTACCTAAAAAACAAACCAGTTCATCACATTTCTGTGCTTAAACTGTACCCATGAGTCCACATTGTCTACCAGGTAAAATGAAAGCTCTCTAACTTGTTCTACAAAGTTCTCCATGATCTAACTCCTCCTCATTTTTTGGTCACTGCCTCCCACTTTGTGCTACAGCAATATACACCTGTTCATTCCATTTTCTGCTCAGGCCTTAATGTCCTTCCTCCTCGTGCAGGCTCACATTCTCCTCTCTGCCTGCAACCCCCACCTCCCTTCTCTTACCTGGTGGGTCTCTCTATCTGTCCTTTGGTAACAGAGATTCATTTCACTCTGTCTCCAGGTTGTGTCAGTCCATCCATTGAGTACAGGTTCTTAAACTCCTTACCCAACATAGGGCCATAGAACAAACAACCCTACCACCACCTCATTAGAGTTTCTAAGGTTTGGTGTCTCCAGTAGCATTGCTTAGGTGAGTCATGTCAGGGAGTCCACAGCATTGCAGTGACGGGGGAACTGTGGGTGACATATCTGAGGCAGAGACCAGTGTACACACAGTGACTCTGAATCCTCGGGGAGCAAGAATAGTCTGGGTTCCAGAGAGGACAGGCCAGCATCTTTCTGGGAGAATTGCCCCCAGCAGGCACTACTTCTAGGATGCCTGCTCTCTTGTTCCCTAACCTTACCTTTTCTGACCACGTTCTAGAAACCATTCTATCAGGGACTTGGAACCTCGACACTTTTCTTGCTTTTGTCTCCCTCAGGTTCTCTCATCTCTTCTCTCAAATCTTCTCCAACAAGGTCTGATTCCACTTTCCTTACATAATAGGAATATTGGCCTGTCAGGGCCCAAACATTGCCCCAAAAGCCTTTCGGTGGGAGAATCCAAGATGGCAGCATAGATTAAACACCTACACTGCTGCCTCACACAACAATTTCAAAACTACAACTAAAAGACAGAACGGACATCATCCAGAACCACAGAAAAGCTGGCAGAGTGGAAATTCTACAACTAGAGAGAAAGAGAGGGGCTCACAGAGACCAAGAGGAGCTGCAAAAAGCTGAGGTACGGAGACGCGCGCTCTTGGAGAGAGCGAGTGACGGGGAAACTGGCTGGCTTTCTCTGGCGGGAAGGAGACGGAGACTCTCAAAGGCATTGAACTCCTTATCCTATGACACTAAACCCCTGATCCAGCTGAAACTCATTCTTGGGGGAGTTTGGACTGTGAAGGGGGAGAAGTGCACGGAAATTTAGGAGAGTCGCAAAAGAGCAGAAGTCTGATGGCGCAGAGGACAGACTGCTGATTGTGCTGCTGGCTTTCACGAGTGGGCAGGAGACAGACCCTCCCAACTGTGCCACTTCTGACTTCACTAAACCCCAGTTTCAGGTGAAACCCTGGGGGCCCAGACTCGTGTGATCCCATAGCACAGGGGAGCTGGAAGGGCAGCAGTCTAGAGGCACTGTGGGAGAATGCACGTGCGCACAGGGACCGCTCCAGCGACTACCCAGTCACGTGAGACTCAGGGGCCGTGGAAGGCGGACCCGACTGGAAGGCAAGGTGGTCCCTTAAGCTCTGAGACTCCACCCATCCCAAGCTCAAGAGAGGCTTTTGCGTTTTTTCAAGTCTGGTATCATAAGGCTGACTCCAACACAGAAGTTTTCCCAGCATAGTGAAAATGCTGAGACAAGGGAAGAGATCACAAACAAAAGAAATGGAGGGGGGAAAAAACGACTGGATATAGAGTTCAAAACCACGCTTATAAGGTTTTTCAAGAATATGCTAGAAAAGATGGATAAATTTAGCAAGTCCCAAGAGGAGATGCAAAAGGACCAATTAGAGATGCAAAAGATTCAACTAGAGATGATAAAGGACCAAATAGAAATTAAACATACACTGACTGAAATAAAAAATATTATACAGAGACCTAACAGCAAACTAGCGGAAGGCAAGAATCAAGTTAAAAATATGAAATATAAAGAATCAGAAAACACTCAACTGGAAAAGCAAGAAGAGAAAAGAATCCAAAAATGTGAAGATAATGTAAGGAGCCTCTGGGACAGCTTCAAGCATACCAACATCAGAATTGTGGGGGTATCAGAAGAGAGAGAGGAAGATATTGAAGACCTATTTCAAGAAATAATAACTGAAAACTTCCCATATCTGGTAAAAGAAATAGACTTACAAGTCCAGGAAGCACACAGAACCCCACATAAAAGGAATCCAAAGAGGACTACACCAAGACACATCATCATTAAAATACCAGGAGCAAAAGACAAAGACAAAATAGTAAAAGCAGCAAGAGAAAAACAATTAATTACCTAAAAGGGAGCACCCATACGACTGTCAGCTGATTTCTCAAAAGAAACTATGCAGGCCAGATGGGAGTGGCAAAAAATATTCAAAGTGATGAATAGCAAGAACCTACAACCAAGAATACTCTATCCAGCAAAGCTAATATTCAGAATTGAAGGGCAGATAAAGAGGTTCACAGATAAGAAAAAGCTAAAGGAGTTCATCAACTCCAAACCAGTATTATATGAAATGGCGAAATGTACTCTTTTAGAAGAGGAAGAAGAAAAAGGTAAAAGATAAAAAATTATGAACAACAAATACATATCTATCAACAAGTGAATCTAAAAATTAAGTGAATTAAAAGTTTGATCAACAGAATAAACTGGTGAATATACTAGAATCAGCAGCACAGAAAGTGAATGGACTGATAATTCTCAGGGGAAAAGGGGGGATGGGGGTACAGGGAGTGACTGGACAAAAATCATACACCTATGGTCTCATCAATTGGGGGGAAAAGTAAGGGTAGAGGAAGGGGTGGGAGCGGGGTGGAGGGGAGTTATGTAGGGGAAAAAAGAGAGACAAATGTAATAATCTGAATAATAAATATTTAATTTAAAAAAAAAGCCTATGGGCAATCTACAGATACTGGAAATGTCTCTTGTTCAGCCTTCAAATACAAAGGGGTTTATTTTATACCACAGCTATATCTCTCTGATTAAAAAGAAATCGATGACATTTACACCAGGGAGTTTTGCTAAGCTTTAAGACTTAAATCAGCATTGCTGCTGATCAGAAGCCACTCTTACTAGTACAAGCAGCATCCCTCCCACTCCACTCAGGCTGGGCCGGGTGCCGCTCCCCTGTGCCCTGTAATAGGCAGGGCAACAGCTCTGTCACTGCACTCACTGCACTGTGTTGAAAAGATGTTTATATTTTTATCTCCACCATGCTTATGTATTTCTGAGAGCAAGGGCTATGTCTTATTAAGTTTTGTATTTTTCATCCCAACAACAGTGTTTGACACAAGGAGAGACTCAATAAAAGATTATTGTTGTTTTACTGAATTTCACAGATCTCCTTTGATGTCTGAAGTAAACAGGAGAGCTAACATCTGCCCTCAAGGAACTTATATCTAGTTCAATCTTGACTGTTAGTACTATGAAGAGTGTGATCTTTTCCTGATAGGAGAGGTAGATGAGGCACCAGGAATTACTATCCAGAAGGAAGACATATAGAAATACATTGGGCAGACCAACAACCAATAGCTCAGATCAACTGAATGGCCAGCTGTAATGATTCAGCATTGGTCAGAGACCTATGATAAAACATCCACCAGGAACTCAGGTATTATACATTTTTTCAGGGTTCTACACAGTTTGTGGAGGGGTGGCATGTACTGTGACCCGCAGAGCACAGAGTGAAATACCAAAGGAATGTCTAACAGGCACTTCTTTCAAAGTAGCTTCAAGCTGAGGAAAAATCCTAAAATCTAGATAAGCGTTGATTTAAAAAAAATCAGTCTTAGGAATGCATAAAGCGTGTTTTGAATAAATTCTTCTGAGAACTGCCATTCTTACCGAGGAGATGAGGTGGGCACATTGCAACATTTGGCAGAGGCAAGACCTAGAGGTGATGAGGGACTTTAACCAGCAGGACACTTGCTGGAAGTCTCACCCATCTGATGCATTCTTGCCTTGCCTTGCTGACAACTTAATCTCTCAGTAGGTAGGAAAAGCAATGAGGGAAACTGCTAATCAGGACTTAATTATGACCAGTGAGGGAGACCTGGATAATGGCGTGTGTGGTAAAGAAAACAAGAAAGTGACCATGGCATTTCTGAAAATTATCTTTTTAAGTATATTTTTTATTGATTTCAGAGAGGAAAGGGGAGAGAAAGAGAGAGAGAGAGAAAGAGAGAGAGAGAGAGAGAGAGAGAGAGAGAGAGAGAGAAGCATTAATGAGAAGAGATGCTCCAGTGTGCATGCCCCACACTGGAGATCCAGCCTACAACCTGAGCATGTGCCCTGATCAGGAATCAAATTATGACCTCCTGGTTTATAGGTTGACACTCACCCACTGAGCCACATTGGCTTGGCTAAAAACTATTAACAAATGATAGGGTGGCCTCTTATTATAATAAAACTAGTGGGCCAGTGCACAAAATCTGTGCATGGTGGGGGACCCCTCAAAGGATGTCCAACTGGCGCTAAACCAGCAGTCAGACATCTATCTCTCAATCCAGAACCCCTGGCTCCTAACCACTCACTTGCCTGCCTGCCTGATTGCACCTAACCACTCTGCCTGCCAGCCTGCTTGCCCCCAACTGCCCCTATCCTTCCTGCCTGCTCACCCCCAATTGGCCCCCCGCTGGCCTGCTTGGGCCTCCCTGCGGGCCTGCTTGCCCCCAACTGCCCCCGTAGGCCTGATCACTTCCAACTGCCCTCCCCTCCTGGCCTGATCACCCCTAACTGCCTCAGTCTCGACCCTTGCCACCATGGCTTTGTTTGGAAGGTCTCCTGGTCTAATTAGCATATCACCCTTTTATTAGTATAGATATGGCAACCATCTCAATTCTGTTTGGAAAACAGGTAATGTATGAATATTTAGATCAGTGTACTTCATATACCAGATGAGCAGATTTCCAAAAATTCAGAGAAAAGGATTATGATCTTGTGACCCATGATGCAAAATAGTGATGGAGCTCCACTCTTCAATGAAGTGGGCATTTCTTTAAAAAATGAAATTCAGCTGAAACTGATTTGGTTCAGTGAATAGAGCATTGGCCTGTGGACTGAAGGGTCCCAGGTTTGATTCCGGTCATGGGCATGTACCTTGGTTGCTGGCACATCCCCAGCAGAGGGCGTGCAGGAGGCAGCTGATCCATGTCTCTCTCTCATCAATGTTTCTGACTCTCTATCCCTCTCCTTTCCTCTCTGTAAAAAAAATCAATAAAAAATATTTTTTAAAAAATTGAAATTCAAATAAAATAATTCAAAGTTATCCTAATTTAAGAGAGAGAGAGAAGGCAAAGTCTATGGGACCTCATAAAGACCTCTTTGATAAGCTTAGATGGAATAAAGACAAACATAAAAGATACAATGAGAAAAACATAACTCACAGCAAATCCAAAAGTTCATATGGTTTCATAGGAATAATCATAATATTAATGCCCCACATTTACTAAGGATTCACTATGTCCCAGATACTGCTCCCAGCACTTTACACATGTTAACTCATTGATTCCTCAGAAGGACAATATGAAGTAAGTATAAAATTGTTTATACAGATGAAGAATCTAAGAAACAAACTGGTTCAGTACTGACCCAGGTTCCAAAAAACAAAACAAACAAAAAACAAAAACCAGCAGGTAGCAGAGTCAGTATTTGAATTTAAGCAAGTTGGCTCCAGAGTAGATGCTCTTAACATCCATGCTCTACTTCTATCTGCAGGTTAATGAGCAGAATGCACAGGTCCGCATGTGGCTTTTAAAGTGAATATTCCATGAAACAAGAAGAAGGAGATAATAATGGGCATAATAGACATAGTAAAATGGGAACAAATGTTAAGGGAAAGGCAGTCCTTTTAATATCTTATTTTGGTGCCATTTTCTCCAAAGAGAAGATTGTTTAGTTAAAAAGAATAAATTATAAACACTGCTGTATTACTGAAGCCAAAATGAAAGCAAAAGCATCTAGCTGTTCCAAAATAATAGCTGCCCTAGGATTCTGGAAATGCTAAGTGGCCAAAGAGAAACAAGACACGATTGTGCTGTGAGGAGGAGTAAAGGAGTGAGAATCAGGGAACCCAAACCCCCAAAGGCCACCCAGTCCAGCTTTGTCTCATTTTTCCTCACAGAATTGTCTGCATTGTCTTCAGTCCTGGATTGTATTCCTTGATCCCCACAGTACTCGTCAGCAGGAGATGCTCCTGAGCCTGTTTATCTGAAGTTGAGAGGCAGAAACCAACATGCTCAGAACTGTAACTGAGCATAAAGCAAACACTCTGCTGGCTGTTCCAGGCTCCTGCGTGGCTGCTGCCTCCACCTTCTCAAGGGCAATCGTGTAGAACAGGGTTAGATTTGTTCTGTTCGCTCTATCTGGGTCTAAAGTGGGGAATGGGAGGTCCCAGCAGGACAGTACCCCGGCCCTGAAATTGTTCCAGTGGGACTGAGAGATTGGTATGTGAGGCTGCTCTGCTGATGGGAGGTTGGTCAGATAAAACAGAGGTCCTCAGACTTCAATTGCATGATCAGAACATTAATAAGTGGAGGACTGGCATAGGATTAACACTCTTTTTTGAAATATATATATTTTATTGATTTTTTTACAGAGAGGAAGGGAGAGGGAGTTAGAAACACCACTGAGAGAAACATCAATCAGCTGCCTCCTACACACTCCCCACTGGGGATGTGCCCGCAACCGAGGCACATGCCCTTGACTGGAATCAAACCCAGGACCCTTCAATCTACAAGCTGACACTCTATCCACCAAGCCAAACTGGTTCTGTCAGGATTAATACCCTTACCATCTGTCTTTTATCAGCCCATTGAAGAAGGAAACTGCAAACCAAAGAAAAAATAGTCGACTACTACACTATATTTTTCTTTCTACATTTTGCTACAAACTGATAAAAAAAAAAAATTCCCCACTAGCTGGCAATAATCCAAAGAGCATTACTTGGGAAACATTGGATTAGAGGGTGTCTGAGGTTCTATCTAGTTCTAAAAGCTGTGCAACTCTAAATCATATATTTTGGTACCTAATTATGCCTTTCGTGTATTTTAGCTAACATTTTGACGTCTTACTCAGCAATGTGTTAAGTTTTTTGCATGTGAGCCAATTTAATCTTCCAAATAACCCTGTGTAATAGGTATTTACTAACCCACTTTCCCATGGAAACTGTGACTCAGCGAAGTTCTATGACTTGTCCCTGGTCACACAACTGGGAACTCAACTTTGACCTTTGACTTCAATGCCTTTGCTCTCAACAATTGTATTACATTCCTTCGGTTATTAAATACAAATAAAACATCTCAAATACCTTTACAGTCTCTGAGTCCTTAGGTACCAGTGTTAACCAGACAGGGAACCTGGCCCTGAGCAGGTCTGCCCAGGGCCGGCCAGTCATGTGTGGACTCTTGACTTCCTGCAGAGAACATTTCAGAAGATGAGCCCAGTGGTTGAGCATCTGTCTATTAAAGCTGGGGGCAGTGAAACAAGGAAGAGCCCAGCCTAGAAGAAGCAACAGGAGTGACCTTGGTGGGGCTGCTCTAGCTCACTGGGAAGCCAGAGAAAAGGGGCCTAGAGACAGGTTCAAGTTAGCCCAAGACAAGCTGCTGCTGCCCATTGCTCCCCTAGTTATGAGTCTTGTGGATACCCTTGGAGTTTAGGAGACACGTGCCTACATGGGAAGAAGAGGGAGAAGGAAAAGGTGCCGGCATGTTCCCAGGTGGGAGACAGTACACTTTGTTTTGAGTGTTTTTATCTCTTTCTTGTAGGCAAGAATCTCAGGGGAGGTCTCCGGGGAGGGCTTTAGCAGAATATGCATCAGTTTTCCAGGTGTGCCCTTTCAGAGTTGTAGTCTCCAAGGACCTGTCAGTGCCAAGGGGGTCATTAGTCATTGCGGCCGGTCCAGGCGTCACCCACTTGATTTTGCTGCTTTTCTGGTCCTGGAGCTGAAATACAACTGAGGCCTAGATGTTGTCTCTAGAGAGGTGACCTTCTGGATCTGCCATGAATTGCTCAGACAGTGTGTTCAGTTACCTGTCTCAGTTTCCACACTCTACTTGCCAAGGAATTTTCCTATCTAATTACTAAAATACCTCAGAATGGCCTGTACTTGTTCAATTTCTGAATCCCATGATCACAACTAGTACAGCACCTCTATTGCATCCACAAAATTAGCAAGTATTTATTGATTGCCTGCTATAGTTCAGCTAGTAAGTTCAGGGTTAACTGGGGCACACATAAGGTATTTGTTGGTTCATTAGCTGATCGGCAAATTTGCAGAGGAAAATAGGGATCAATAAAATTGCTAAAATAGTTATCTCATTTAACTTACTTGCTGAGTATTCAAACTACCAAGGATCACCAGCAAGGAGGGTCTTTTCTCGGACTGAACAACCAAAAGAAGAAAAACACTGATGTTCTATTACTTCAGACTCTGGTTTCCACTCCAGGGAGAACACCAAGAACCCCATCCTTTATGTTCTCCACCTCTGGCCTGTGCCTTACAGCCTGAAAGACCACATAGACTCCCCTCTGGATCTTTCAAAACATGTTGCAAAAGATGTTGGGAAGAACCTACTGTGAGCCAAATAGTAGGAAAAGTGGGTCTATGAGAACAGGTGAGAGGATTTGGGGTCATAGGACCAAGAGGAAAAGACTGTAGAAGGACTGAGAGCCTGCTGCTTGGCTCTACAGCTCATACTTCCCTCATGCTCATCATGTGCCCTCCGCCCTGTGTGCAGAGAGGATTTGTGTCGCCTGTCACCTTCACAGTGAAAAGGTCTGGTTTACATGTTCTCCTCCAATCAGTGTAGTTGTTATCTTAGTCTGCGCACACTGTTTGGAGGGGAGGGGCTAAGGCTAGGCTGCGGGAGCTGCCCTGCTGCCCCTGTCTGCCCCAGGCTGCACGCTCCGGTGCCCTCCCAGCTCTGCTCCTTCCTCCCCCCCCCCCCAACTCCACCTCCCCACACACACATACATACACACATGGCACTGGCACACACTCACCAGTGTCTGGGCTCGGGGTCTGTGCGTGGGTGAGAAGGAAAGCGAGAGGAGCAAAATCTATCCATGACAACCTGAAGGTGACAATAATCACATTTCGTGGAAAATTGCCTGGGAATGAGCTACATGTTCTTGTAAGGATATGCAAACACATGCAAATATATCCAACCATGTGACACTCTTAACTATGTTCTCAATCTGGATATGGCCCCACGTGGTGAGGCCAGAAGAAAGTGGGCCCTCCGTGATGGTTCTGTCTCGTTCTCCCTTTTAGGCTGAGGGTGGCTAGAGAGTCAGCCCTCATTCTCCAAGCCTTTTTCAGACAGCTGGGATCTGCAGAAGGGGCTAGGGCACCTAGGGAGGCTCATGGTCAACTAATACATATTGCTTTAATCCAGCTTGTTATAATCTGGACAAGGTGGGCTTTCTGTCTCCTGTCCCCTTCCTCATCCTCAGGCCTTTCCATCTCCCTCCTGCCCAGACCAACATTGTCACATTGTTCTGAGTGTCCCTGTAAACAGGAACCTTTCACACTTTGAGCCTCAGCCATCAACCTGGAAATAAGAAGGCTGAGCCCAACTCGCTTTAAGGTCCCTCCCAGAAGGCCACACCTTGTGGAATCTACACCGAACAGGGCTGTGCTGTGTGGCTCACTGCCAGCCGGTGCGAGAGAGAAAGCAGCAAGGCTTGGATGTCCTTCTGGAACACAGAACTGGGCTCAACTTTTCCATTCTTCTGGTTTCTAACTATTTTTACTTGGACAAGTTGCGTCATTTCTGATTGGAGGACCTCATTTTCCTCTTTTGCTACTTAACCTCTGTCCTCCACATATGCATTAATATAAACAACAGGTATTCAAAGTGCAAACTTTATGCCAGCACTGGGCTCAGCTCTAGAAATTAAAAGGTGAGAAAGCCATGGACTATATTCTTTTTTTCTTTTTGTTAAATACATTTGTGGTTTTTTGTTTTGTAGTTTAATATGTTTTTATTGATTTCAGAGAGGAAGGAAGAGGGAGAGAGAGACAGAAACATCCATGTTGAGAGAGAATCATGGTGGATTGGCTGCCTCCTGCAAGTCCCCCACTGGGGACCGAGCCCACCTTCACCTCACATCTGACTTACCACCTCCCCTGCAGTCACCTTCCTAGAGACCACCCAGCGCAAGAGAAGAAGGAAAGGTAAATAAGCTGTGTTCCCATTGCCCTTAGCCTGCAGGTCTCTGCCTTTTGAGGGGATATTTGAAGAAAGTCTACACTTTGGGAGCAGAAAGAGCCTGGCAGCACCTCTGCAGGTGCCCTTGACCGGAATAGAACCTGAGACCCTTCAGTTCACAGGCTGACACTCTACCCACTGAGCAAAACCAGCTCAGGCTAAACTCTGTTCTTAAGACACCTGCAAGGATAAAGGCTCAATAGCGAGGGTGATCATCGTTATACCAGAGATGATTTGGGAACATGGAACAGGTGCACCAAACTCACCAGTGCGGCCTGCGGTGACCTGGAGGATGGCTGTAGGTCAGGGGGCACGTGAGTCTGAAAAGCAAGTTTGGGCATTGTCTCGCTGAGGAGGAGGTAGGGCACACTTCCCAGGCAGCGTGCAAAGGCACAGAGGTTCAAGAGAAGGAGCAGCTGGTCACGCCCTGTATCTGGGACTTCACATAACTGGCCAGGCTGGAGGGGCAGGTAGGTGTCAGGCTAAAGCCTGGCTTTCCCCTAGGACAGGGGGCCAGTGACACTTGAGGAGAGAATGGGAAGGTGGGGCATGTGGTCGGAATCTCTCTGCTGCAGGTGGACGTGTGTTGGGAGGACCAGGCTGGAGCCAAAGAGCCCACCCAAAGGCTAGAAAAGCTAGTTCCCCCTCTTGCCCCAGAAAAGCTGATCCGAGCAATCCCAGCCCACATCCTGCTCTGTGAAGCCCAGCTCCTCCTGGACGCAGTTGTGGGGCGGTCAAGTTTATTGCTGGGCTCCCTCCCTCTCTGCTCCTCCTTCATTTGGCTCATTGTTCCTCCTCAGCTGCCTGATTTTCTCCTGTTGCCCTTGACCCTCCTTTGGGCAACATTTCCGATAAATTAACCTGTATTTAGTGTCCGTTATTTAATTCCTTGCCACTCAGAGGGATTCTGTATTAACAGAGAAATACAGGCCAGGGCAAGGTTTCCCCACTAGAGAGACATCTCCAACAGCCTCCATTGGAGGAGTCTGCGGAGGAGTGTGGCTGATAGAGACTAAACTCTGAGGCCAACCCTGCCCCATTCAGATCACAGGAGAGGTTGGTCTGAGAAAGTTCCTGGGGTTAAGTCTGTGGCACCCAATGCAGACAAGGCCTGGCCACAGGGAATGGGGCAGCCTGGCCTCTGCCTTAAAAAGCATGGTGCTTGGACATGAGGTCTAGATGAAGGGACCGTGTGTGGCTGTGCACATGTGCTGCCCAGCGTCTGTGGGTGCACTGGGTGAGGCCGTATGTGGTCTGTCCACTGCCTCGAGGGAGTGACACTTTGCCATTCTGTGATTTATGCCCAGTTCTTCGGCATCCACCGGACACTTGGTTGCTTCCGATCCTGCCCTCACCTCACATCTGACTTACCACCTCCCCTATAGTCACCTTCCTAGAGACCACCCAGCGCAAGAGAAGAAGGAAAGGTAGACGAGCTGTGTTCCCATTGCCCTTAGCCTGCAGGCCTCTACACTTTGGGAGCAGAAAGAGCCTGGCAGCAAAGAGACAGATGTTTTCAAATTTCCCACTTTGAAGCATGGGGACCAAGTGTGTGCAGGGCCTGCTCTGGTGCTGGTAACCCCTGAATTCTGGAGTTTGGAAGGCGGGGAGTCTGGAGAAGGGGGAGTTGGGGAGCCAGGGCCTCTCCTCTGCTGGGAGCCAGGGAAGGGGTGGGGCCCTGGGTAAAGACAGAGCTCCCCTGATTATGCAACAAAGTATGCAGTGCAAACACATCCCTTGCAGTCTTGTTCAAGTGCAGGTCTTTCTGAGAGTCTCTATTTTCTCTAAGCTCCCAGCTCAGAACATTCTGTGACCCAGAGCTCACACTTCCCATGGCAACGCTGTAGAATATGTGGCATTAATCTACAGGGTGTCCCTGAAACATGTGTATACACACCGTAACAGGTAACACCTCAAATGATGTTTCAGTTAGGTTCAATCAAGCAATTGAATCAATACCTCCCCCCCAAGATCTGGCTTTTCAGGCCATTTCACTATGGACATTCCCTTTACTGAGACCACATTTCACTTGCTGCGACCACATTCCATTATCTCCCCATCGGGTATGCACAAAGAAGTCTCCGCCCAGGAAAAGTCCTTTAAAAGCCGCTGACTCCCATCACTGGGAGCTGGAGCCACCCAGGCCCAGGGAAGATGATCAAATAACGTGTTGCCTCACCACTCTGGCCTCCTGTGTTCCTCCTTTGGCGACCAAACAGTTTCTTTTCAGCCAAACTAAGCTTCCAACAAAGGAAACTCATCCTAAAATGATACCGGAAGTTTGAAAACAGTTTAAGTATGAACACTGCCTTTATAATTATTCAAAATGCGTATACAAAAACAAAACAAAAAAACAAAGTATGTATACATTTTTGTGGGGGTTTTTGAGACACAGGGTGTGCCCCCAAAAATATATTCACACTTTTAACAGCTGATAATTCATTTAATTTTCACATCTTTTCGGGTTTAACTGGTTTGAAATAATGGGTGAAGTCAGACTAAGCTTTGAACAGAGAAAATTTGTCCACTAGACTTTTTTTATGGGGATACACAAAAGATAAAATTTATGGTACAAACCCAGCAACAGCTGACAAATTGAGAGCACACAAATACCAAATGAAATGATTCTTGATGTTTGCTATTCCATTGCTTCATGTTATCAGCAGTTCCTGGACCAGAATGGTCATCAGTTTGAAAACAGTCATTGACAAAAGTATTTATTCATTTCTCTAGATTCTTTTACATTTTGAAAATGAACTATATGTTAATAAACCCTGACTCTGATCATTCAAAGTGCATATACATTTTTGGGGACACCCTGTATTTCCAAAGAGTTGGTGGAAGCTCAGGGATTGCTGAGCAGGCCTTCCCATGAAGAGCATCCAGAAGATGCTATGTTTCCAAGGACAGAAATCACTGGAGAGGAAGTGTGAGAAGAGCTGAATGTGGTCTTTGCAGGGTCCCCGAAGCAAGGTAGGTATAATAAACTAATGGCCCGATGCACAAAACTCATGCACATTAAAAGGGGATTAATTAGAGGAAATAATTTAATATTGCTATTTGCCCTTTCTTTATAATACAAGTGTCAGAGATGAAAGAAAATTAGTAAAATATATATGAAAACCTTCCTCCTGTCAGAATCTGGAGTGCATCACAGGACCCAGAATCAAGTTCCCACCCACCCACATGCACCTCAAAATCATGTGAGACCCAGACCTGGCTGCCTCTCCCTGAGCCCCCCAATTGGGCTAGATCCAGACCAAGCCAGTTTCACCCTTGTCAAGCCCTACTGGGCAGGGGGCATAGTCTCAGGTCCCCTGGCCTGGTGCCAAGATGAGGGGGCATGGCCTAAGGTCCCCCAGCCCAAACCAGGGCAGGGGGCATCACTTGAGGCCCCCTATCAAGCCCTGCCCAGGGGCGGGGGTGCAGCCTCAGGTCCACCATCAGGCCCTGCTGGGCAGAGGCCACGGCGTGACTTCCCCCAACCTAGCATTGGGGGTGCACCTTGAGATCCCCTGTCAAGCCCTGCTGGGTGGAGGGGTGCAGCCTCAGATCCCCTGGCCCAGTGATGGGGCAGGGGACACAGCCTGAGGTTCCCATTAATCCCTGCCAGGCGGCGGATGCAGTCTGAGATTCCCCTGAAGCCCCATGTCAAGCTCTACCTGGTAGGGGGTATGGCCTGAGTTCTCCCAGCACTGGGGGTGCACCTTAAGGTCCCCTGTCAAGCCCCACTGGCTGGGGGGGCATGGCCTGAGGTTCCCTGTCAAGCCCCATGGGGGCAGGGGAAGACATAGCCTCAGGTCCCTGCTGATGGCTTAAGGCTCCTATGGGAACTTGGCCTCAGCTGTGAGCGTAGCCATCTTTGTGACGGAGTGATGGTCAATTAGCATATTCCCTCTTTATTAGATAGGATGGCACTGTGTTTTGGCAGGCAAAGAATATTTTATGCTCTGCCCTAAATAGTACTGGAGCAAAAATGTAATGTAGCAAAAGCCTGCCCAAATGCTCACAAAATGCCTGCCAACAATCCCCATCATCACCATTACCATCACCCCAACTGATGGGCTGCTCTTTTAAAAGAACACTTTCTGGGAACCTCCTATCAAGCTCTCTGGGGCAGGCTCTGTTAGCCCTTTGGTCACTAAGCCAAGAGGAGACTCAAGGACAGAGGTGGGAGGGTAACTCTCAGCCCTCCAGTGCCTTCTGGTAAGTCACCGCCTTTGTGAGAACTCATATTTAGGTGGAATGGCCCAGAAGGCAATGGAGATTTTCCAACTGCCTGCAGGGCAAACTCTTTTTTAAGATTAATTGCTCTATTTCCTCCCAGCTGTAACTCATTTTACAGTTTCCACATCTGCTGGCTCATTCAGTCTTTATGTCAGGTCTGTGAGTGAGGCAGGGCAGGTATTGTTACCTGCCTTTCCCAAGAGGGAAAATTAAAGCTCAAGGTGGTAGGTGGCTGCAGCCAGTACCTGTGTCCCCAACCCCACCCTGTGTTCTCTTCAAACATGCAGGGGACAAAAATGACCCTCAGAATCCCTGACCAATGGCTGGGTTTCCTGGGAGTTATTTATGTTGGTTTGTAAAAAAATTATTTAAATTAAGATCACCTGGCAACAAGGGGCAGAGCGTAGTTGGTACGTAATCCCTTCGTTCTACAGCTGCTATTTATTAACATTAATTCTGGTTAAGAACTTTCTAAAATATGTATTTAGGCTTCTCTGCTTTCTTTTCAGAGGACACCTGTGTCCTCATAAAGCAGTGTTTCTCAACCTGTGGGTCGCGACCCCTTTGGGGATCGAACAACACTTTCACAGGGATCGACTAAGACCATCGGAAAACACAGGTATTTACATTATAATTAATAACAATAGCAAAATTACAGTTATGAAGTATGGTTGGGGGTCACCACAACATGAGGAACTGTATTAAAGGGTCTCGGCATTAGAAAGGTTGAGAACCACTGTCGTAGAGCCAATAATGACTCTCAGGCCAAATCCAGGTCTGGAGAGAAGAGCAAAAGTGACAGCTTCTGACCACTAGAGGGACCCCAGGCACCAGCTACAATTTTTCTGCAGCAACTGGTGCTGGGAATGGTACCCATCTCTTGGAAAAATTTAGGTCAGATGTATATCTGGCAAAGAATCCCTTCATTGTTTAACTAACCAGGTCCATAAGAGACCAAAGTGTCACAGCTCTGAACCAAAGAACTTTAATTTTAGGATCCAAGCAAAGAGATTAAAGTCATCATAAGTACGACCAGACACCAGAATCAAAGAATACATATTTTATTTAGCTCTTTCCTTTAACATGTTATCATAGAGTTGTCAGAGTCTTCTAGTTCCAAATATTCTGATTCAGAATAGCTTTTTTGTTTTTAATTCTCACCTGAGGCTCAATTTTTACATGTTGATTTTCGGAGGTGGGGTGAGAGAAAAGGAGAGGGAGAGAGAGAAACATTGATCAGTTGCCACCCTATGCAGCCCAGCAGGGGATCAAACCCACAACCTGGGTATGTGCCCTGACCTGAAATTGAACTGACAACCTTTTAGTGTATGGGAGAAGACCAATCAACTGAGCCACACCAACCAGGACCTGATTCAGAATATCTTAAAATTGAGTTAAAAAAATAAAAATAAAAAAACTATTGAAAATTTCTCCTCAGGTGATTCTGGATTGGTTCTGGCTGTGTCTCATACATGGGGGCCCTCTATTCTGTTTTGATATCTGTTAGTGCCCAGCCTCAGACTGAGACCTTCTGTAATTGTGAACTCAGAACTCAGCTTAACTCTATCCTTGAATTCTCTTCTGTGGCGCCAGGTCTTTTCTCTTATAATTGCATTTGTAATTTATGTGTTCGCTTAGTGTCTAATGCCTGCCTCTCCTACTTGTTTGTAAACTGCACAAGAGTAAGGCCCTCACCTCAACCACTATTGAACAAGAACACTGGGCAGAGTGGAGAACAGTGTGTGGGATGTGTTTGGGTGTATGTGTTTACATTAATAAGAATTCCACAGCCCCGCCCTGTAATCCAATTGTGAAAAGCCTTTCCTCACATGTGGTCAAAATCCATCTCTGTCATTTCTTCCTATCCAAAGAAGTTGTAAAGCTACAGCTACCTACATGTATAATGCTCATTTCACAGGGCAACCACTCAGCTATATGAAGACAGCTATATTTTCTATAGTTTCCCAGCATCAGTGTCCTATCCCCTCTCATTCCTGCTCCTCAGCCCCTCCTTAGAAAAGTACCGTGGCCTCTGGACTGTCTTCATGTTGACCATGCTCCTTTTAAAAGTGATAATTTGTTAATGTCACTTTCAACATGTGGTAACCAGATCTGTGCTCTCAGTTCCAAAAAATGGCCTGTCCAGGGCAGGAGTGAGTGATGCAGTCCTCCTTCCCCCTGCTCTCCCAACTTCCCTGTCCTGTACAGTACACTATGTCTCTTAATGCACTTTGAGTCTGATTCGCTTTTTGGCCACCATACATGCTATTGAATCATCTTTAGCTCATGGCCAAGTGAAACCTCTGTCTTCTTTTTTCATAAGAACTTCTGTCGAGTCAGTCTTCTTCCATCCTGTTTTTGTCTTGCAATAAATTTTCATTTTTGCGTTAAACCTATTAAATTTTATTTAATGTCTACATTTTTTGCAATCTTGGTGAACTTCCTGCCAGTTGGCTCCTTTCACATTCCCAGTGTGTCCAACAATGTGGCATGAGCAACTCCACTCTGGGTCTTGAAGGAGCGGATGTGAAGGAGGAGAAATATGCTCATATTCTTGGAAGCTTCCAGGCTGATGACTGAGTCCACTTCTCCCTCCCTGCTCTCTCAGGTCACAGACAGAAAAGGGCCAACTAATCTGTAAAGCATTTTCTTTTCCAATGCCCCACACCCCTGGCTTCTCCTCTGGGTAATTAGACTAATTGTCCTGGCTTCCATAACCCGCCACTCATCTGTAAGAATGTCTAAGAACATTCCAGAATGTGCCAGCACTGCAGGGCCACCACCTACAAAGGGCTCTGCACTGTGCTAAGGTTCTTTGCTGTATATCGAGGTCTGGGCTGGGAGTGACTGAAGGCTGGTGGGTTTCCCAGGGTCCTGAGATCCAAGTATGTTCAGGGTTACTAAGAAAAGGGCTGGGAAATCCCGAGAACCAAGGAAGAAAGCTGGCAGGTACATCTCACTCACAGTGTCTTGAACTTAGTAGGCTCTCAGTTCATTCATTCAATGAAATGAGCTCTAAACCCCAGGTGCCTTAAAGTGTTACCCAGAACTACATACAGAAAGGAAACTGCAGGAAGGCGGGAAGTGGAGAAGGGGACCAGGGTGCCAAGCTGGAACTGAAGAGGAGAAGGGAGACGTGATAAGAAAAAAGAAACATCAACCCTGGAGACTACAGTGGCTTTCAGGCCCTGGGAGGGTGTGGGCTTTCTCTGGCTGCGTGTGATAAAATCTAGGAAGGTGTTGATTCTGAGCCAATGGATGACTGTCTGCTGGAACTCTATGGCAGTCTCTGGGACTCGCTTTTCCTCAGGTTAGATGAAAACCACCGCCCTTCTCAGCGCTCCCTGCTGTCCAAAGCCTCAGTGTCCCGAAGCCCCTTCAATGTGTGGCTCAAGAAATGCAGCCAAGTCCTCCAGCGCCAGCTGGCCAAATTTGGACACACAAAGCAGGTGCATACATCTGGAGTTGTGTATGAACAATTCTTCCGTCTCTTTGGCCCCCAAATGATTGGCTGGCCTGGGAAAGGCACCCGGAGGCCTGAGGAGAGAGCGTTGTTTAGAGGCAGTTATTCTACACTGATTCTTTGCTTATTTGTTCCTCTTCTCCATGAGACTTTAAACCATCCAGGGTGGAGCAATATGTTTGATTCCTACAGAATTAATTAATTCCCATACTCAGCACTTTTCCCAACCTCTCACTATGCTCCAGTCACTAAGCAAGTTCTTGCACCCAGACACTTGTTTTCCAGTGGTGGGAGGAGGTGGTAGAGGAGCAACAAACTGGTAAGCAAGCAAATGAAGCGCCAACAGAATCTCAGGGTGTGATGAAGACCATGCTGACAACGTCCCAGGTGTGTTGGTGAAGAATCATGGGGAGCCCTAACAGGTTTGGCTCAGTGGATAGAGCATTGACCTTTGGACTGAAGGGTCCCAGGTTTGATTCTGGTCAAGGGATTTTACCTTGGTTGCGGTCACATCCCCTAGTAGGGGTGTGCAGGAGGCAGCTGACCAATGTTTCTCTCTTATTGATATTTCTAATTCTCTATCCCTCTCCCTTCCTCTCTGTAAAAAATCAATAAAATATATATATTTTTTTAAAAAGAAAGAATCATGGGGAAGTTAGGGCTATACTCCATTGGATGTCAGGGAAGGTTTTATACACACACACACACACACACACACACACGTATAATTGATTTCAGAGAGGAAGGGAAAGGAAGAGAAAGAAACATTAATGATGAGAGAAAATCATTGATCAGCTGCCTCCTACACGCCCCCCACTGGGGATTGAGCCCACAACCCAGGCATGTGTCCTTGACTGGAATCGAACCAGAATAAAACCCTTCAGTCCACAGGCAGCTGTTCTATCCACTGAGCCAAATTGCCTAGGGCAGGAAAGGTCACTTTTGAAGAAGGTGATTTGCACTGAGATCCTAAGAAGGGCAGCAATGTGAATAACACAGGAATGAGCATTCCACATAGGCAAGATACTAGTGCAAAGACTCTTAGAATGGAAACAGGCTTTGCGCATTCAAAGAACAGTTAGTTCTTCAGGCCCCTGAGACTCTCAAGCTTGGTGAGTAAAGGGGAGACAAAGCCAAGCTTGGTCCTGGAAGTCCTATAAGGCAGCGTAAAAGCCTGAGTCGAACTCTGAGTACTGGAGGGAAGAACCAAATACCAGAAGTGGGGCGTAATACTCTATCTTCCTAAAGAGAGACTTCATAACTTCATCATGTTTCCCAAGACTTATCACCCCTCCTCCCCCAAAGTGGATAGGACCTAGTCCAGAGGTCCTTACGGAGGGGTGCTGTTTAGAGCCACGCACAGTGCATTCTTCTGGAACCCAGAGAATTGTTTAGGATGCTATCACCCTAGAGAAGAACAAGTGGCACTTGGGACAGAATCTGTGAAATCTTAGAGAGTAGGCAGCCCCAGACTATGGGAGAAACATACACAGAAAGGTGAGGCAAAATGGGCAGTGAGGGGAAAGTTGGGGTTCTCATACCAGAAACCAAGTCCACACACAACTGGACAATGCATTAGAGGTACTTGAAAATCACCAGGGCTCCTCCCTCTCATTGATACAAATACGTCTAAAAGCTTTCCTAAATCGAAGTGTGACATCAGGATGTCTAAAACCCTCTAAAGCTCTGCCTCCAAATTCCCCAAACCTGTTTCCAAGTGCCGTTCTATCACTTGGAGATTCCCTCATCCTTCCCCCAAGTAATTACAGGAAAGATAAAAGCTAACATGCCTTTCTGCGGAACTTATTTTTAAACGCCCTTCCTGCCCAAACCACAGAGACGATGTGCAGAGAAGATTTAGAAGGACTTGAACTTGTTAATTAACCTAAACAGTCACATTCATCTGCAAGATGCATTGTTAATTAAAACTGCGATTCTCCTTGTGCCCAGACAGAGGGCTGCTGATGTCAGAATAATTAGATAGTCTATAATGGTTTTCTTGCAAATCCCTGGCAATTAGAGTTGGCGATGAATTGGGTTTAAAATCCCAGTGAAGTTTTCAATTAGGATTCCTCTGAGGGTGGCTTCTGAAGGAAGGTGATGGTGAGGCTGGGAAGATGGGGGATGAAAGGAAAAGGGTGACAGGCTCCTTGTTTCCTAAATCCCCTGGGAGAGGCCAGAGCTTGGGATAAATGAACAGTGGGCATCAATGTGATCTCCAACCTTCCCTAAAAACAGGTCTCTCTCCTTAAAGGAGCAAATGCAGGTCTACCCTTCCCCGGGGGGAGGGGGGCGGTCGGTTGTGTGCCCTCAGGAGCCTGCTGCCTGGGTTTCATCTCAGGGAAAGGATTTTTTTTAGTCAGGAGGCCCAATAACTCTCATACAGCTGACATCCTTGCCAACCCTGAGATTAAAGGCTTAAGGGCTCTAAGAAAACAGGATCTATATTCCTGAAGGGTTGCATAAAAGATTCAGGAGAAGGTTGAAGTGTTTGCTGGCACGCAGTGGGTTAAGTGGGCTGGATAGCAGGACTCTGAGGGAGGCTCTAGAGAGAAGTTCCTGAGGTCAGGTCCCCTTAGACTTTACAGACTCCCTAAATGCAGCCTAGATGATGACAAGGAGAAGCGGGCCCCTTAAGGGACCAGGCAAATCGGGCAGGGGCAGAATGGGAGGAGGTAACTTTAGGGAGCTCCTTTTTTCCTAAATCCTCTGGGAGGGGCCAGCTCTGACCTCTGATAGGCTGCAGGCTCTCATTTCTGTTTTTCCTTCCTGAGGGATGGGACGGCTGCCGAATCACTGGGATTCTTGCTCATTGGACTGAGCAAGCAGGGGTTTCCACCTGGAGACCTGAACTGGGGTAGACAGCGTAATTATTAAGACAAGGCCAGTGGTCTTCAATGAAGTTTCCCTCGCATGGGGTTGCTATTGAGAGAGTCAGCAAGTCAAAGACACCCTCACCTTGCCCTTAAGTAGGCCATCCTTCCCTGTGTAAGGGAGTTAGTCAGTGTCTGTAGGACTGAGCGGGTGCCACAGGTTGGAGGGGCGATTATGAGAGAGCTGAAAAGAAATAAGGGGAAAAGAAAACTGGAGCACGCTCAGGAACTGTGTTAACATCATTTAGGTTTGCAAGTTATGTTCTTCTTCACTTTCTTTCCCGTCCCTTCTCTTTCATAATGCCTCACGCATGTCCATCAGTCCCTACACACACACACACACACACACACACACACGAGTATGTGTAATTCACACACTAATGGGAAGTAAGCAGACATGTCAACATATTACATGTATGCATCTAACATGGAAGTGAGTTTGAACAGATGGAGAAAGACAGATGCACATGCTCACACACATGAGGATTAAGATCATGCTGAGGAATCAACCTCAGAAGAATGACTTCTAGATAGTGACTTCTAGAATTATCTTGATATGTTCCCTGGACTCTGTGAGGTTCCTGGATACTTCTCTGCACCTTTCCCACTGCCACTCTGTTCTAAACAAAGCCAGCAGGTGTCAGGGAGACAAAAGGCGTGGAGGGTGGAAGAACAGGCCAGCCTAGACGGGGGGAGTTGTGCTCTGGGCTCATCTCCGATCTTCTCAGCTTCGCTTTCTCCATTTCTATTTTTCATCCATTTGTTCTCTACAGCAGTTTCTCTTTCCTTACCTAGTGCTAAGCCATCTCTTCTGCTTTTTTAGGTTTATTGCTCCCCTCCTGTTCTGGTCCCCTTTCCCTTCCCATGGAAGAGCACCCACACACCTGGAGAAAACACCTGTGTGCCCTGAGGATGTTTGCACATCAGCCATTTACTCCCCAAGCCAGCCAGAGACGCAGAAGCCAGCAGGCCAACCTGGCATGAAATCAATCTGTCTCCGTCTCCATCTCCATTTTCCTTCCTCTCCTCTCCATCCCCAGACAAAATAAGAAACCACCAGCTTCATAAAGGCAGCAGACTTTAATTCAGGCTGGCAGGTAGGAAGGGAGCTAAGATTTGCCTCCCAGGGCATATGGAAGAGAGGACTGTCTTGCTGGGAGGGGCAAGGAGGGCACGGCCATGCGAGTCGCCCGGTGGCAGAAGAGGGCCAGGAGCAGGGGCCCAGCCACGCAGTGCAAGATCGCCAGGACTTCCGCCAGGTGCAGCAGCAGGTCCAGTGCCTGCTGGGTCGGACAGGATGACAGCACCAAGAATCTGGACCTCACTAGGAAGTCCAATGCCCATAGCACTCCGCGAGGCCACCAGAAAATGAACCAGAGCCACAGGACATCAACCCAGGGACATGGCCCCCTGCCCAATGCCTTTTTCAGCCCCTTGGCTCCCAATAAGCCCAATGGCAGTAAGACAAAGATGGCAAAACAGCTGCCAGCGTGCAGAAACTTCAAAATGCCCTGGCTGGACGACAAGGAGCAGAGTCCATTGGAGGTATCACTGGCCAGGGTGATGGGCAGCGCCAGGAGGATGGCCAGTCCCCAAAGTCCCACAGTGAGCCCCAGGATGAGGCACGGGACCTGGCCTGCACCCAGTTTTGGACCCAGGCAGGCGTGGCAGCCTATCAGCAAAGCTTGGGCAAAGGCAGAGCCATACCAGACTAAGTGGGCCAGGTGGCACAGGTAGGTATTGTGGGCACCCCTGAGCCCTGGTGCCAGGATGGGCACCACAATGCTGAAGAGGGTGCTGCCCAGGGCTAGCTGTGTGAGGAGGAGCTGACGGCCGGGACTGAGCTGTCGGTGAAAGAGGGGTCTGAGCAGAGCGAAGAGGACAGCTGCACTGGCCAGGATGCCCAGAACGCTGGCGAGGACGTAGAAAGGCAGTGAGGACTCATCCAGCAGGTTACAGGAGTGGCAGGGGGCCGCTGCGTCCATTGATGAGTCGTCGTAGTTCTCATAGGAATAATTCCATGCCGCCAACTGCTCATCTTCAAAGGGAAGGTTACTCGAATTGTCATCGGTGAAGGAGTCCACCTGGAGTGTCCCCGGAGGGACAATCACACATCTAGTTACCCCACTGGTCTCAGGGAATGAGAGGCGACAGGAAGGGAGGGGAGGAGCAGAGGGGAGCCTGGGGTGGAGAGCACGGGGCTGCAGTGGGGATGCAGTGGGGCTGGTGGAAAAGAACACCACAGTGGAGACTGGGGAGCCTGCAGAGGCAGAGTCATGGAACAGCCAGGGCAGGGCAGTGGGGGGCAGGACTGGAGGGCAGGGGCGTCCCAGGGAGGGTAGCCACAGGCCTGGATGGTACTGATTGAAAGATAAATGAGGAAGAAAAACAGGGACCTGGGAGTCTGAGGTAGGAAGAGAGGGGAGATGAGGGAAGGAATAGGAGATGAGGAGGGAAGAAAAGAATGAAAAAGACAGGGGAGGGGGCAGAGGGGTAGGAGGGGCAGAGTTGTGGGTCCCGCCCCACACTCACCGGGTGCAGGCAGTTCCCCATGCCACTGCTGGGCTCACGCAGGCCGAGAGGGAGGCTGCGCAGCTCTGTCACCTGCTGTGGTTCCAAGATAAGCGGCGGACTAATGAAGGCCATCAGTTCTGGGCAGAGCCCTTGGGTGGCACGGGGTGGGGGCACGCAGGAAGCCTTTACCCCACACCCACTGCCTGTCTAAGCTTGCGGCCCACACAGGGCATTGGCCCTCGGTTTCCTGTTTTGAGGTTGGATCCCACTGGTGGGGTCCTGGACTTGGAAAAGGAAGAAGGTGGGGACCAGAAGGTGGGTACTTTCCTGAAGGTGGAAAGGGAGGCCGAGAAGCCAAGGGCTTTCCAGCAAGGATTCCTTGGGTTCAAGGAAGGAAGAGGGGCCAGGGGTGAAGTGTGAGACAGAGATAAGAGGTATGCTGGGAAGTTGGAGGGAAAGGCAGCTGATGACGCTCACTACTTCTCCACCCCTTGAACCTGAGCCAGCGAAAGATGGTTCAAAAGCCTCGTTTTGCGAGAGGAGCGTTAGTGGTGCTGGGCTGGATCCTGCGATGCTGAGGGTGAGGCTGGGTGGGCGAGTCTCTCTGTGTAGTCCAGGGCTCATCTACCTGTGGGCAGCATGTGCTGTGTACCTGTGCACATACCCGACCCAGGAGTCTGGCTCTGGCTGTTTCACTGTGAGAGGAGGGAGGGCTGCCTACTGAAGCTACTGCAGGGCTTCTGAGCATGTGCCTCATCACCCAGGGGTGCAGTGAAGGCCCCTTTCAGAACAAGCAGAACACGTGGTCTGAAAGGTAGAGCATCTTTTCAAGGGGCCTGTGGCCTCTGGCGGAACCTCAACTCATGTCGGTGGGGGGACACACGCTGTGCGGCTGCTGCACTGGCGGGGACCTCAGCCCTGTGTCAAGTTCCTCGTGGGGGAGAGCTCCTTTCTCTCCAGATGGCGACAGAGTGTCTCCCGAGGGGGAGCCCCTAAGCTGACACGCCAGCTCTTAGGTAACCCCTTTCCCCCAGATGCTTTCCCAGGGTCTCTGCTAATTCGTCCCCCCTTCACCCCCACGTTCTACTTCTTCAGGTAGGGAGACTTGGTCTGGACATGGGAAAGATGAGTAATGGCGTATCCGAATCCGAATGGGGAGGTAGAGGAGCTGCTTAGGCGCCCTGTTTCGTTGGTCCCAGGAGGCATGTGGTGTTTTAACTCCAGTCCTGCCAATGACCTCCTTCCCATCCCCGAGAGGCGCTGCAGGTGGAGCAGGGAAACCCAGGGGCGAGAGACAGGATGCCTTACAAAAACCGTCCCCTCTTCTCTCGGGACACTAGCTCAGGATCTGCACGGGGGAAGGGGGTTGAAACTGTCCTGGAATGATGTTGGGGGCATCTTCACCTCCACCTCCACCTCCTCCCATCCTGTCTGGTGGAAGGCAGGGGGGGGGCCGTCGATGCCCCGCCCCCGACACTCAGGAAAGCAAGGACCCAGCCAGAGGGAGTGAGCGCACTTCTCTCCCTCGGAGAGCTGTATTGTTTCCATACAGAGATGCCCTTGGGAGAGGGGCCCGGCAATGCCCACGCCACCCCTGGAAATACCAGGCGCAGGGGATACCAGCGAGCAGCCCTTAGACACGCATCCCCACGGGAGCAAGAGCGGCAAGAAGGAGGCAGCCGAGCGAGCGACACGGTGATCCGATATATTGAGGGAGCCCCTCTGAGATTAGCATACGAGAGTTAGAAAGGTTATAAAGATACACGGTCCCGTCCCTGCTCCCGGCCCACCCCCACCCCAGACAGACACACAAACACAATGATCCCTCTTCCCCCACTCCCGGTACAAATATGGCTTCTGTGTAATATGGACAGAGTGATTCAGCTCAAAGAGGCAAAGTCAACTTCCCTAAAGCGGGTGCTAGGAGACAGGAGCCCGGCGGCTGGGTGCTGGGCTGCCCGCTGCTGAGGGGAGAGCCTTGGCTTGGAGGGGCTGCCGTGCGCCCAGGGCCCTAACCAGCTGCTGGAAAGCCACATGGTGTTACCTGAACTGAGGGGTGGGCAGGCCTGCAGATGCAGCTGCCCCCATTGTGCACACCCCTGGGTGTCAGCCGGGAGGACATGCCGGGCGAGGGTGACAGCGGTGCCCAGGGGCATCCGGGATCTGAGGCCGGGTGGCTGGCTGGACAGGGAGCCTGAGCAACTCATCTCTATGACAACCAGCTCAGGCCACGGAGGAAGACAGACAATCAAAAGGAGGGGTGAAGGTGGGAAGAAGGGACGTTTCTCTCCAGCCCTCAGCTCACCGGGCACAGAAGTGCCAGTGGTGGTTCTAGGGTCGGGGCCAGGGATAGGCCGAGGGTGCAAAGCAAGGTGTGACCCTAACTCCAAAGCTCCGAGAAGGGAGACTGGGGCCGAGGTTCATGCTCCGAGTTTTAGGGTGGGACAACTGAGCACGAACACATCTCAGGACTGCTTTCTCCATGACAGATGGGCACTGGGGGCGGCATGGCGATGCCAGAAAGAAACAACCTCGCCCGGGAGGCAGCCCGCTGGCTAGGAGTCCTCTCCTCTAAGGCCCTCCTTCACAGGTTCCACGGCGGCCACCTGCCAGGACCCGCTTGCTGCCTCTTTCACACACAGATGTGCACACAACACACACATCCACACACTCACAAAGTTCACATTATCTTCTTTGTTTGGGCAGGAAACAGCTCAGTGCAGCGAAGCTCCTTTTAGTGTTTTTGTGGTTATATCTGCCTGGCTGCTGGGAAGGGGGGCGGGCTGAGGGGCAGCGTAGGACTTGGAGGGGCAGGGGCACAGGGCGGGAGGAGGAGTTGGTAAACAATGCCATAAGAGGAGTGGTTGCCCAGCAACAGTCCGGGGCTGGGTGAGTGAGGGCCCCGGGCAGGGGAGCAGACAGTGGCCTTTCCACAGCTGCTGGAGCAAGGAGGGGCCACTTTGCCCTGCGAACCCCAAGGGCAGCTCCTGTGTCAAGGGCCTGCTTCCTACATCACGGGGACAAGGGTAGGTAGGCCGTCTCGACATCCTGTCTCTCCAAATCCAGCCCTCCTGGCGGGGACCACGTCCTCCCCATGAGGATACCCTGGGTCTCTGCGTGGCTGCCTGCCAGCTGCAGGTCACCCTCCCCAGGGACCCTATTCATTCCTTATCCAGAGAAGTGGAACCGGGGGAGCAGGGAGGCACTGTCTCTGCCCCTGTCCAGCTCTGCTCCTAACCTCTCCATCCCAGAGAAGTCCAGGCAGCTGCTCTGCGCAGAGGATGGAGGGCTGGTGCGAGCCCCCGCCCCCCATAAACCAGCTCTGCTCCTGTCCTGCCTTTACCTCCTCCGCCTCCTCCTCTTCCTCCTTCTCTGCCTCCTCCTCCTCCTCTTCCTCCTCCTCCTCCTCCTCCTCCTCCTCCTCAAGCTCCAGGGGCTTTGCTCCTCTCGCCCCAGGGCCCCTGCCCCTCCAGCCTGGAGACAGGTTTGATTTGGGATTGTTACAAAAATAATAATAACCCAAATGCAGAGAAGCCAAGGAAAGGGCTGAGGGCAGCCCTCCCTCCCCACCCTCTCCCTCCCCATTCCAAACCGAGTACAAAACCGCACCCAAAGCAGACATTCTGTACAGGGGTGGGGGCTGGGGAGCAAGCGGGAGGGCGGCCCCAGGGTTGCTCTGTACAAGTCCGAGTTGGTTATGGCCCCAGAAGTCCCCGTGGGGCACAGGGTGAGTGGGCACCCTAGATGAAATACTCCTTCTTGTCATCCCCGCCCGACTGCCCGCCTTCTGCGTTGATGATGGCTGTGTCCGCATCTGGCGCATCGTCAGAGCCTTTAGCTTCATGTGTCAGGTAGGTTCCTAGGGAGGCACAGAGGCTCCTCTTTCCAGGAGCAGCTTCCAAACCTCTGAAGCCCCCCTGCCCCCACCCCCACCACCCACCCATACCTTGCTCCTGGCCCGCTTCTCCTGGTCAGAGCTTTATTCCTCCCCATCAGACCTAAGGTGCATTTGCTGGCAACATCCCTCACCCGACCGTACCCTTATGAATTAATGAGTGCTGCCTTTAAATAGAGGATCTCAATAATACTGGCAAAAAAAAAAGTGTGTGTGTGTGTGTGTGTGTGAATGTGCATGTGTCTGTATGTGTGCCATGTATGGGTGTGTGTCTATGTATATATGTGCCTGCATATGTGTATCTGTGCATGTGTACACATGCATGTGTCTGCATGTGTGCATAATGTGTGTACGTGTGTGCGTGTGTAAGATGGTAATAGGGAAATTGGCATGTCGGCTCCATGTGCAATGCAGTAGAGAGCTGGCCAGCATTTGATCAGTCGGGGTAGTCTGGCTGCAGCTAGAAGTTACAAGGGGAACATCTGAGAGGAAGGCACGTGAAGAAAGGGTAGCGAGATGGCATGCGTATAGGAGAGAGGAAAAAAGAACCGAGATGTTGTGGAGACCAGGGGCAAGGAGATAGAAGGTCAAGGAAAATGAGGCCAGACAGAAAGGCAGGGAAGTGTCAAGACATGGCAGAAGATGCAGTTTCGCTGTTCCCTGCTGAAGGCAGAGAGCCCTGGTGGTGGAGCAGCCTGGGAGCAGCAGCTGACTGAGTGGGAAGGTTTGATTCTGTGGATGATGCTAAAGCAGTGAGGCCCCACTGAGGGGCCTGGGGGCTCCATCACTACAGAGGTGCCTGCGTTCTTCCTCAAACCTCGAAGGGGCTGCCTGGTCCCCAAAGGCCCTCCCTGCAACCAGCTCCCACCTGCCTCCCTGAGCCGACCCACCTCCCTCCCCGCACCATCTCTCCTCATACTTCCCTCATGTCTGACCTTTGTGCCGAATCAAGTAGTGGCCGAGGAAGATGAACAGGATGAGCAGCAGAAAGACAATGAATGCCACAATCCCACCAATGATGGCGTGGTAGGTGCTGGTGGACGAGGGCACCGGACTGGGGTCTGGAGAGTAGGGGCAATGCACAGAGTCAGGCCTGAGAAACTCCATATCCCAGCATCTCCGACCTG
>PVJN01003396.1:0-101785 GCA_004026805.1 Lasiurus borealis
AGAGGTCTGGTACATGAAATTTGTGCATTGGGAGTGCGGGTGTCCCTCAGCCCAGCCTGCACCCTCTCACAATCTGGGACATCCCTCTCACAATCCAGGACTGCTGGCTCCCAACTGCTCACTTACCTGCCTTCCTGATTGCTCCTAACTGCTTCTGCCTGCCAGCCTGATCACCTCTTAACCACTCCCCTGCCAGTCTGATTGATGCCTAACTGCTCCCCTGCCAGCCTGTTAGCCCCTAACTGCCCTCCCCTGCAGGCATGGTCATGCCTAACTGCCCTCCTCTGCCAGCCTGGGTCTCCCCTAACTGCTCTCCCCTGCAAGCCTGGGTTCCCCCAAACCTCAGCTGCCCTTCCCTGCAGACCTGGTCACTCCCAACTGCCTTCCCTTTCTGTCCATCTTGTGGTGGCCATCTTGTGTCCACATGGGGGCAGGATCTTTGACCACATGGGGGCAGTCATCTTGTGTGTTGGAGTGATGATAAACATGCATATTACTCTTTTATTAGATAGGATAGAGGCTTGGTGCATGGATGGGGGCCATTTTCTTTGCCATGAAGGATGTCCCAGATCACGTTGGGGGTTCCCTTGGGGCTTAGGGTGATCTGGGCAAGGGGCCTATGGTGGTTTGAAGGCTGGCCATGCCCTCCAGAAGCCCAAGCAGAGGTCCTGGTAGCTAGGATTTATTTATCTTCTACAATTAAAACTTTTGCTGGTTTTATGGCATCAGCCATTTCTGTTAGGATTTATTTATCTTCTATAATTAAAACTTTATAGCCTTAAGCGGAGGTCAAGACAGGCCAGGGCTGCAGAAGTTAGGCTTCCTCCATCACCTGAGGCAACCCTAGCCTCTTGCTCTCTCCTGCTCCATGGCTGCCACCATTTTTGTTGGGATTTATTTATCTTCTATAATTGAAATTTTGTAGCCTGAGTGGAACCCTGGGCTGGCCAAGGTGTGTGTAAAGCTTGGCTTTCTCCATCGCTGGGGAAACCCAGGCCTCCTTCCTGCTCTTTCTGTGGCCGCAGCCATCTTGGTTGGGATTAATTTGCAAACATATTCCTGATTGGCTGGTGCGTATAGTGGAGTGATGGTTAATTTGCATATTACTCTTTTATTAGATATGATTGGGTAGAGGAGTTCAGGCTTTTGAAGAGATAGTTTTTTTCCTTCAATATGTGACTATCTCTCTGTTACCTTCTTGTATCAGGTCCTGGCCACTAATGTTAGTGAATTTTTGTCTCTTCTTTTTTACTACCTGGGAGACCCACTGCCATCCTCTATAATAATAGAGGAATATGCTATTTATCTGTTACGCCCCGAGGTGTAATGACCTACTATTGCATAGTATAAAAACCTGCACACAGGAGGGTGGGGCAGCGAACTACAAGGGGACTGCAGGGTGAGAGCTCCAAGAGGGTGGGGCAGCGATTCCTGTGCAGGGCTATGACTGTATTTTCCAGCGTATAAGACGACCTTCAACTTTTCCAGCTAAAATACAGAGTTTGGGATATACTCGCCCTATAAGACAACACCTGGTATATAAGATGACCCCTGACTTTTGAGAAGATTTTCCTGAGTTAAAAAGTCATTTTATACATCAGGAAATACAGTAGTCTAAAAGTATATTAAAGATGGAGTTTATTTTCTTCATTCAAAATCCAAATTTTCACTACCCATGTTTTATTTGACCCACAAACTTATATTTTAAGATTTAAAAAATAATTTTTGTCCTTGAATAGCGAGTGAAATCTGCACACCTTACTCATCCATTCCATCACCCGACTCTCCTATGGTTCCTGTTTCCTTCTGGTTCCCAGCAGACACTGAGGTGATTCCCAGATGATAGTGACAGCCCTGTTTCTGTGTTTTTTTTTTAATCCATCCTACTTGTAGGAGCAAGATTTATCAACAAAATACATTTTAATTATATAAAGTCGTTCTTTGAGGGGTAATTTTGAAATGGCTTCCAATTATTTCTTGAAATTAAGGTCTCTGGATGTGGTTTTCCACATCCCTGCAGGCCCGGTCCCCCCCAACTGCCTATGGTTTTCCATAAATTGTTCATAGCCCACTTCCCTCAGTATCCTAATTGTTTTCTTTCATACTCTGCGTCACTCTCCTACTTACATAACAAATCGTGACATGGGCTGGAGCCTTGTCTCTGGACATGTTGGAATGGTATTGGCAAAAGGACGTCCCCCTATATTTACCACCCCTGTCACACACACACGCTCACACTTTCTCCTCCTGTTTCCTCTGAAGGTTGCTCAAGATCTGACCCTGGGCAGCGCTGAGTCTCAGAGCCCCTGGATTAAAATGTCGGCTCTGTCACCAATTTACTGTGCAATCTGAGAAAGCCCTGACCTCTGCGCCCCACTCTCCTTGCCAGTAAAATGAAGGAGATGAAAGAGATATTTTCTGAGGTGGATTCCATAGTGAGCTTTTCACTATTTACATTGCCATAGGAAGCCCGGTTTTGATTAACTGTCGTACTTACAATCACTGGTCACTCGTGCCATTTCAGAGACTGTTTAGCACCCAGTTGTTGACGTGCAGTTAATGGATGTCTTTGTCACTTACTCTCACTATTGGATTGCAAGCTCCTGGAGTTTGCCTGCAACAGTCATACATACAGTGGGCACTCAGGAAATGTGAAAACCGTTAGTACAGGTAAGGCCTTTCTCACACAATTCGGTGTGTCCTGAGAGTCACAAGTATCAATGATTATTATTTCCAATAATGTCTCACTGTAAAAAGTATGAACTTGCATTTTTAAAATGCACCATTTTTCACCTTAGCAACAACGAATGCCAAATGTAAATTTTAACAACATTCTCTGTGAATTGGAGCTCTTTGCTAACTTTTCTTTTTTTAAAATATATTTTATTAATTTTTTTACAGAGAGGAAGGGAGAGAGATAGAAAGTCAGAAACATCGATGAGAGAGAGACATCCATCAGCCGCCTCCTGCACGCCCCACAGTGGAGATGTGCCCGCAAGCAAGGTACATGCCCCCGACCGGAATCGAACCCGGGACCTTTCATTCCGCAAGCCGACGCTCTATCCACTGAGCCAAACTGGTCTTGGCTGCTAACTTTTCTTAAGTCTATGCTTCCCTCCCCCTCATGAGCTGCATGATAATAATACCCTAGGGGCTAAGTCCTCCTTCCCCCCTTCTGTGCGGCATTTTATTTTAAAAAATCCCCCACCATACCACAGCGCCCAATGCGATCGTTAAATAACACGGTAATTAAGGTGACATCGGCAGTTTGGGTAATTAGAGTCTTGTTGTCACTGTGAGAGTAGAAATAACACTCCCTGGCGCTGAGATGGGGCAGCTGTGGGCTCATGCTGAAAGTGTACCTGGGCAATCTCACATGACTAATTGTGAGAGCACTTCTTCACAGGGGACTGTGTTAATCTGCACAAGTTCTTCCGTCTCTGTGGTTTCCAGGAACCACATATTTCCTGTTTGTCTAAGGTCTCAGTTTCTCCCTGGCTCTGGTTTCCCAGTTCTTCTCAGTTGCATTTAGTGAACTTCATTCTTGTATCTGTCTTGATAGGCTGCCAATTATGATTTTCCAATTGAGAAAAGACTTAGGAAGAGTGAGGCAGCAACATACAGGGTGAACTCGGGGAAGGGCCTGGGGGAAGCATCTTGTTAACCCTTCCCTTCCCAGTGGAGTATTCTGAGAGTTTGGATTTTACTAGGAGTGTCTTGAACAGAGTAATTGAATTATGAGGCTTCTTGATGGTTCTCAAATCTAACTGCAGAGCAGAGTCATCAGGAAAGTGCTTTTCTTCCATTATTTTGGACCTGCGTAGGGACTGTTCCCTTTAGCTCTGCCATCTTCCTCATTTCCACACATGTCGTCCCTCCTTGGCCTTTAAGACCTGGATGTAATGTCAACAGCCTAATGAAAGAACTGTCTAGCGGGAAGGATTTTCATTTTTTCAGGAGGTCAACCAAGCAGGAACATGGCGGCCACCTTGATCTTGCTCCTTGAGTCTTCCTTACCCCTCAGCTCAGTATTTCACATTTCATCTCCTGAGAAATCTTCTATTCTCACTCTACTACAATGGATGAAATAGTCTGTCTCTCTCTTGGCTTTTTTTTTTTTTTTTACTCTTTCTAGCCCTTTCTCCAGGTTGGTATGAAGCCAGCCATTCTACCACACTGATCTGAAATTGTATCCCTCTCCTGGCCACACTGCATTTTGGTCGCACTTGGCTTTGAGGAGAGTCTGATCCCGGACCAGGTTACCCAGGACTCTCCTTGATCAGGCTCTCATCTCCTTTCAAGCTAAGATCTCACCACTCCTTATCCTCCCCCCTGTGTCTTTAGTAATATTCAACCATTTGCAGTTCAGGGTGAATAATGAACTTGAACACACTAAGTATGCTTATCGATTTATACCTAGAATTGATGATACTGATAAAGCCTGATTTTTAAATTGATGGAATATGACCAGAGAATTTCAGGAAGATTAAAGTGAAAATCATGCGGATTAATAATATGCAAATCTTCTGTTATGACATGTTTATCACTCCATAATTATGAAACAGTATATTATTATTAAATATGACTTGGTGGAAGTGTAATTCTTCTAATAGCTCAAATATATTAGAATACACTTGTATACATAAAACACCTCACCCTGAAATAAACTTTTTAAAGGTTATGATGTATAAATTGTGCTCTTTTGATATTTAGCTTGCTATTAAATGTCTTCCTTTTTTTTTTAGGGAAAGCTCATTACTGGATGCACTTTGCTAATCTTTGCTAGATAACTTTAAGCCCCAGCCTTGTGTAAGATGTCGGATTTGGAGAGAACATTCTCGGAGCTCCTGCTCCTTGGCGGCCAGCCCCCACAGGGTTTAATATCTCTCTCTGCGATCATAACCTTCGTTTGCCTCTGACTCTCCTGAGGCAATGAGATCAATAAAGTTACGAGTTCTGCATTTGCCTATTAAAACCCCAAAAGAGATAGCATTTTCACATGACAGCTTTAATCTTTTAAAAGTACCTCGTTTGGGTTTGTATATGCATGCGTGCGTGTGTGTGTGTGTGTGTGTGTGTGTGTGTGTGTGTGTGTGAATCTGAGGAAATCAGCATTTTTTTTAACATTCTTAACTTGATTTAGGCAGCAGAAATGTCTAGAAGTTTCACAAAGGAAAATTAGTTACCTGTAGAATGACCACTGCCATCTGTCCGTCCTCACCCTTCCAGTTTCTGCTCAAGTACCATCTCCTCCAGGAAGCTTTCTCTGATCACAACTCCATATCCAAAGCATTCTTGATTTTCCATCAGAGCAAGGATCCTGCTTTATTGAAATCTGCCCTTTTAGTGCCTTTCACCTACATTTGACTGTGCATTTTTTGAGGACAGGGATGATGTTTTATTGGATTCTGTGCCTTCATTTCTCATGCTCTGTCCGGAGTGCCTGGCACGGAGGAGACACACAGTAACTTGTTTTTGCACTTGCCCTTTTAGGCTTGTGATGAAGTGTCTACAAAGCGAGTCACGGATATAGAGTCGGTGCATGGCTACAGTAAGTCCTGTGGCAGCTGCTACATTAGTGCTTTCTAAGTAAATAAGTAATTAATCTTACAGCATTATTTGCCTTGTTTCTCTGAAGCCAGAGGCTTTCTGGCCTTTTACTAACCGTGCCACCATGCAAAATGCCAGTTGGTGAACACGATCTATTTGGTGTATGGTAAGCTTGAGTGATGGCATAATCAGGTTATGCCATAACTGAGGTCTGTTATCCAGGTAACACAATAAATGCATTATGATCATTTCAGAATAGTCACAGACAACACACATTGCGTGGTGAATCGTCACACACGAAGACATAGTAAACCTTTGTGCGATTGAACCCCTGACAGGACATCCAGGGGCAGAGTGAGGGTTGCTAGGAAGACAGGCATAAGTTGAAAAAAACGAGGGAACTCACTTAAAACATTTCTAACCTGAAATGAGCAGATAAGAAGCGAATAACAACAATAATAATCATTAATCACTGAAGCTCTGAAAGCACTCATGTTGGTTGCGGTGACTGCCTTTCAGAACACACCAAGGTGGTAAAGCTTGCTTGATCAGAAGTAGCTATCTGCGTTTACTCCATCTTTCCTGTGGTGCGCCTCTCAAAAGATTATGAGACACACATGGATTCCCTTTTGTTTCCTGGTTCACTTTCAGTGTTCACTGAGAACTTTCTGAATGAAACGTTTCCAGCAAGGTTGGTTGCTTTGTTTTCGAGGCCGGATTTAGAAGAAACGCCTGCTCGTTCAGGCCTGTGAACTGATTCTGTGCTCCGTTTTACTGATCTGTCAAAGGAAACGGAGAGTATCTACCCTGCCCATGGCACAGAGCTGTCGCAAGGACCTCGAGTGATGGCATTGGAGAAAGCGCTTGGTATCATCTGTGAAATCTGAAGTATGGCAGCATGATTTGTCACTCACAGACAGAGCTTTCGTTACATAGCTATCAGTAGCAAAATTAGTTATTTTTCTTTTTTTGTTTCTTTTAAATATACAGTATACATTGAAAAATGCCAAGGAGCAAAATTATCCATCCCCACTTGCAATTCCGACCCCCAGGAGAAACTGCCATTAGCAATCTGTTATGTATACTTCCTGAAATTTTCCACCAACAGTAGAATCGTGTGTGTGTATGTGTGTGTGTGTTTACAAATGTGAAATCATTGGATACCAGTTCACATTCACACCTCTGTGAGATACCGTATATCACCATAGGAACAAGCCATTAAATCCTAGGCCCACATATCATGGAGTTATTTTTCTTTGTAATTTGTCTTATGTCCTGTTTTTTGGAATTGTTGATTCAGAGAAGGAACGCATAGGAAGTGGGTTAGAACCTTGGTATCAGGGACCAAGGGATTCAGTGACCTAGTAAGTTCAAAGCAGAAATCTTTTTCAATTCTCTAAAATATGTTTGTTGAAAGTACATATTAAGTATTGCAGCTTTAATTCATCAGCCATATACTGCTATAGTTTTAGATCCAAGGATTGTATTGAAAGAAAAAAAAACCCAGCTGAAATCAACCATAGCATTTATATTGGATTAAAATAAAATATTCAAGCTGACTTGAACATTCCTGTTTGAAGGTTCAACTTTTATGAAGGTAGATTTCTGAGATATTTGAAATCTGGACCCTACAATGTTATTTTTTAAAAAACGGAGTAGCAAAGTAATTCACTTTTAGTTCTTCATGTCCCAATTCCTTTTTGGCAAATGGTGCAATATATTTCCCCATGGAAGCCATTTATTTCCAGGTGTTTTCCTATCAAACATTTAAGTAACAAGAACAGCTGGTCACAACTCCAGAGAGACATTAGAAAGAAAGCAGTAACCTTTGAAAAATGAATGGAGCTTATAAGCAGAACTAGCTAAACTGGCAATGTCTATTTTATAGTAGGAGCACATTTGCATTTGGGAGAAATCTTTATTTTTATATTTCTCTATTGTATCACAATTTTAAATACAGATTCAAAAGCAACCCTAGCTCTTATTTTGCAAAGTATATGATCATTCTTATTTAGAATGTGAGGAAGGGCAGTGGCATCTAAAACAAAAATTCTCTGCTTTTTCCAAAATGCAGTAACAGCCCAGACTAAGTTAAAATTGTCCAGTTCTGTTCCATGAACATTGCTGCTGCATTTTACACATAAGTAGCTGGAATTGTGGCTCTTCACCCTAAGATGACTAAAACATAAAAAGATTCCTGGACCAATACATATTTTTGCCTCACTCAGATTGCATGTACGAAAGGATTAAACATTAAGGTACTATCATGGTTCTAACAAAAGCATTTTAATGTCTCACAAGTCAATGTTTAATGTGAAAAGTTACAGCTTTATATTTTCACTCAATTGTGTAATTTTGTACTCTGAATTACTTTGCTTCAAGTATCAGGACCCCAGGAAATTACCAGCATCTTGGGTTGTCCCGGGATTTGAAAGTCTAGAAGAGACCTATTAGTTGTAATAAATAGTGTAGCTTTCTTAGAATTGCAATCCATTCCAGCGGGTAGCATGCCAGTTAGAGGTGACAAGTGTGGGTTGTGCAGGCTGCCCTCTAAGGCCGATGCTTATTAAAGGTCGCAGGAGTGTGACCGTGTGTTAGGCGCCTTATGAAAACTCTGAAGAGCCAGGAAAAAAGAGGAGGTGGGGTCTGGCAGGAGTAGGATGTCTTCATTTATTAGGAGATCAGTTATCTGGAGGAGAGATTAGTTTTAACCTACGAGGACAAAAAGTCAAACAAAGGCCAGTGATTAGTAATTATAGAAATGCAAATTCATACCCATAAGAGAAGAATTAAAAAAAAAAAAAAAGACACACTGTAATTATCCAAAAATGAAAGCGCCCTCTTGGGAAAAAGGCTGATGCTTTCCCTGCATATCTTGTTCCTCAGCCCTAAAAAGAGTTAATAGTAATTCAAGTCCATAGTTTTAGTGCTTTGGCCACTGGTGAGTTATTATGAGCAAGGAAGATAGTTTTCCATGGACGGGAAGTTTGGTGAAACTCAAATACGATCTGATTTTCTTCTATTTGAAAATGCTTTGTAGTATCATAATGTTCCTACATATCAGGAGATGTAGAAATTCAAATGAGCTTAGGGGGAAAAAATAAAGAAAGAAAAGGGAAGCTGAAGTCCCAGAGTGCGCAGCAGATGGCATCAAACTGGAATTGATGTTGATAATCAATGTCAAAATATCTTAAGGTCCTATTGACAGAAAGTATGGGGATGAAAGTTAATCCTCGAAACTTAATGAAAAATGCAGAACTGAGAGGATTGACCGGAGGTGGACCTGGAGGATTTTAAAAACATAACTTGAGCGATGTTTGACTTATTTCTAGACTCTGAAATGTATTTCCTGGAAACACGGTGCAGAGAAATCAATAAGGAACGGAGCCTGCGTATCCGTGTTTGTTTGCCTTTGTTTAGAGGGACCACTGAAAGCCACTGATGGATGGAGCCGGTATTGACATTATTGCACCTGTAGTAATTTCTGAGACTTTGCATTGTAAACTCAGCGGAGTGGGTCTGAGAGATTTCTCTGCTCTTCGTCATGTGTGTTATTGTAAAAGATCTCTCTTTATCAATGTCTGAAATGATTTTTCAAACATTGCCACAGGAACTATCTTTTTTTTTTTTTTGACACATTGATATTCAGCTTTTGTCCAGCACTGTATCCTCAGATTCGTGGCCCCATAACATTGGTGAACCTCCTGCAGTTAGACCCTGGCAGAGTTCATCTTTCTGAAAAAAGATGTCATGCCCAAGGTCAAAGGGGAAGCCTCTGACCACATACTGCCAGAGACAGACTTGATAATTTATTATCAAAGCCACCGGATACTTGATTTTTCGCTGAGGACTACCAGCAGCCGACAACCCAGGTTTCTGTAAACATAGTTACCAAAGGAATTGAGGCAGCTTATTTGCTCCTGCACCTCTGAATAAAACCCAGTGAAGAGTTTATGAATTTGCATTATCTGCTAGCGGTTACAGAGATGCCAAAGGGTTTTTACTCTACTCCGTGCTTTAATTATTTGTGACTTTTTTGCTGTAATTACAAATTTACAGAAAAGTTGCAAGAATAGTACAAAGAAGTTTCTTACACCCTTTTGTCCAGATTCACCTATTGGTGGTTGCTGATTTTCCTCCATTTGCCTGGGCCCTGTGATTCTGTCTCTGTCTTTGCCTGTTTCGTTCTCTTCCTGTGTCTGTGGAAGCAGTTGTTTATTTCAGTTAACGTACAGTGGTACCTCGAGATATGAGTGCCCTAACATACGAGATTTTTGAGATACGAGCCATCGAGCGAGTGATTTTTGCTTTGAAATACGAGCAACATTTGAGATACGAGTAATCACGCGGATCGTCCGGCTGCTCACGACCCACCAGTTTACCGCATCTCCAGCGTCTCATAGTTTCCCACGCTTCAAGGTTATGGAATGAATTAAACTCGTATCTCGAGGTACCACTGTAATTACCAAAAATACAGTGGCCAACCTCCCCCGGCCCTTCCCCATATAGTTCCTTAGGTCAGAGGACTGGCCTGTTGCAGCTGGATTCTTGCTTCTCACAAAGATGAAATCAGTGTCAGCAGAGCTACCTTCTTCCCATCTGAAGTGGAAGAACCACTGCCCAGGTCATGGAGGTCTTGGCAGAATCCAGTCCCTGGCAGTGGTAGGACTGAGGTCCTACTCCTCACCCATCGGCTGCCAGCTGGGCATCTCTCAGCAACTGAAGCCTCAGCATTCCTTCCCAATGTGGCTCCCGCCACCTTCAAACCAGCACTCGTGTGTCCAGCCCTTCTCGCACGTCCAGACTCTCCGATGTGCCCTTCCCCTCCCAGTTGGGAGAGCTGTTTGCCTTCGAAGACCCATGTGCCCACTCCCTATGTTAAGTCCCCTGTGGCACAGAGCACAACGCAGTCACTGTGCTGTGCGGGAGGAGAGCGGCGTCGGTAGGGATGTGTCTTCAGATCCACAGGATCCAGGATAGGGAGGTGGCCTCTTGGGAACCATTTTTAGAGTTTTGTTGGTCACAGGAAGGGATTTTGAACATGAGGCTCTTATCTTGCAGTTTGGGAGGGCTGTGAAGTGAGGGTGTGTTTGGGCAGTGGAGGGTTTACTGATGACCAGCACAGTTTCCTGAGAATTCATTACCTCCTCAGTTTCTCACAATAACCCCTTGAATAACTATCAATCTGATTTTAAACTAAGAAAACCAAGTGTGGAGAGACCAGTTAAAAGACATAGCTAGTGTCACCCAGATACCAAACCAGATCCGCTTGACTGAAGGTCTGGGCTCCTTCAGCTTCAACCCCAGCCTCTACTGGGAGCCTGAGCTGACTTATCATTTTTTTTTAAAAAAAGTATGTTTTTATTGACTTTTAGAAAGAGAGGAAGGGAGAAGGACAGAGAGATGGAAATATCAATGAGAGACGAACAGCAGCTGCCTCCAGCATGTCTCCTACAGGGAGGAAGCCTGCAGCCAGGCATGTGCCCTGACCAGCAATCGAAATGGTGACCTTTTGTTTGCTGGGTTGATGATGCTCAATGGCTGAGCCACACCGGCCAGGCCTGGCTTATTGTTTTGGAAATTACGTGTTCCAGACACTTCCTGAGCCTTGCCTCTGGCAATTTTTACCAAAACTTGATGGGTATCAGATTTCTTTGAAGAATCACGTCTGCCCAAGTGATAATGTTTGCTACACAGGAAATTTTCCCACGAAGTGAGTGCCTTCGGGAAGGGCCTTCAGATCTCTCTGTGCACGGAATGCCTGGAACAGGCCAGTGTGAGGAACAGGACTCTGACAGTTAGTGGGTTTCATGGGTTTCAATGTTACTGCTTCTTTAAACAGGAGAAATAGCAATATACAATAAACTCTCTCAGCTCCTTCTGTTTGTAGAGCCGGGTTACCAAAAGCTACTTTTTCTTTTTTCCCCCGAACGCTGCAGTGGCGATATTGTAGTTCCTATTTAGGGAAAACGGGCACTGGAGTCAAAGTGTCCACAACAGGTCAACAGAAAAATATTAAATTCTGCCGAGAATAGCTACTAATTGGTTCCTCAGGCAGGGACCTGCTTCCAGGGGGAAATGTGCATTTGCTAATAGGAAGGGCACCAAGGAACAGGCTCTCTCTGGTGCGTCTGCCGGTCCCGCAGCGGGAGAGGCAGTGTGGGTGGCTCAGCGCCGCTGCAGCGTGTCCTGAGTCCTCGGCACCCGCGGGACTTGGCTACGAGGGGCGCGGAGCGGGATGTCTTGGGAATGGGAACCGATCTAGCTCATTTAGCCGAATGATCTTGTACTTATTTTCATAAGACACTAAGTGCACCATGAGCAGCCGTCAGCACACGATTGTGTGAGAGGACAGTGGGAAATCTGTATTCTTCGTTCATTCTGAGAAAGAATACTGCAAGAATAATGTAATTCATGCATATCTGGGGGATAAGGATAAAATTCTATCTTATGTAAGAAATACAAATATGTGTTAATATTTACATAGAAACATATTTTAAAAATATAGCTATCTACATATATAAATAATAAGAGCGTATTGAACAGCGAACGACCGTCGGACGACCACGCTATGACACACACTGGCGCCAGGCCAGCCAAGGCGGGTACGATGCAGTTGGTTGGGGGACCCCGCCATCACCCCATGACTGCCTTGCAGAGGGAGAGGCCATTGGCTGGTGGGGTGATTGATTGAGGAGGGGCTCCGCCATTTATCGCCCCAGAGAGCGAAGCCAAGGCCTCCGGCTGGCGCTGCTGCGGTGAGTGGGCAGGGCCTCCCCCGTGGGGTGATCGATCACGGGGCTCCTGAACTGTGAGAAGGCCCAGGCCAAGCTGATGGACCCTCCCCAGTGCACACATTTTGTGCACCAGGGATCTAGTATCTATCTATCTATCTATCTATCTATCTATCTATCTATCTATCTAAAGCCAGTGACCAGAATGCTAGAATGACCAGTTACTATGATGCCCGCTGCACCAGCAAACTGGCCCGATTGTGGGTGGGGCCAGTGGGCAACCTCCCCCAATCCCATGCTGAATTCTCAGAGTAGCTACAAAAAGAAAATGAGGCATCATATTTGTTCATTCACCTCTAAGAGGAAGGAGATAGAGCTTCACTTTTGTAACCATTGGATAAAATTCTGCACGAGTCTTGTAGCCATGGCATGCCATAGGCTGGTTACTTTATGCTTTTGGGTTGCTGATTGCTTCCGAACCACTGTTGTGGGAAGGATGGGATTTCCCTGAGTAACTTAAACATGTTTCTCAGCCCTCCAGGTGGGGGCTGGGGTCACACGAGTCACAGGCTGTGAAACAATGAAAGGTGGGTGGGGTAGTTTTTGGAAGGCAACCATAATATTTTCTATCATAATTCCTACGTATCTGCTATAATTACTAATATGTCATAATTATGAACAATACCCTATATAATAAAGAGGTAATACACAAATAGCCATTTTCCTGTGACACCTAATGACCGATCAGCAGGAGGGCAGGGCAGTGAGCTACCTGTGGCAGAGAGCTACAGCAGGGCAGGGTAGCGAGTTATGTGCTGTGGAGAGCTAGGAGCAGCGGTGGGCAGACAGCCAGATGAGGCAAGCGGGCTACTGCGCACAGATTTGTGCACGGGCCGCTAGTATTACAATAATGACAGTATTACTTTATTTGCTCACCGGGTAGATTATTGGCCCTCACTTTGTTCCTAAATGCCAGAGGGCAATGAGGTAGAATCTTTGCTGACTTTTCTATTTGCCTTCTGGGTTTCCATGTGGATTTCAGCTTTCTGTATTGGTATAACAGCGCAGGATCCTTGGGCATAGTAATGTGATTTTTACCTGGAACACTGTTATGTGCTGGAAGCAATTGCCTCCGTCATTCCTCTTATTATAATGCATTTTTTAAGGTGTAAAAATCTGCACAATTGTCGCAATGGTTATTTTCCCGTTTAACTCAGAGCCTTTCCTGGCTCCTCTGTGGTCTGCTCTGTTTGCAGGGGTTCCACTCCTACCTTGCCCAGGCTCCCTGGCCACTCCCCGGGGTGTCTTCAGCTACCCTGGTGTCTCCTTTAGGGTTCTAGCTCCCGCCCGGCGGTGCTGTCCTTGGTCTCCCTCCTCCTGCCATGTGCAGCCCAGCTGCTGTTGCTAATCCCTGGCTGTCCCTGTTTGCCTTCTCAAATCTGCCAATGCCACTGCTCCTGAGGCCTCAAGTTCAATTCCCTCCATTGAGTTACCTGGCGCGGGCTCTATTGCTGCCGTGACCCTAGGTGATAACAATCATTGAACTTTAAAATCCTGAAATGCTAACCTCACTAATGACCTTTCCCAGGAACCAATAAGTGATCTTTTTTTTTTTTTTTAAATATAGATTTCTTGGTTAAAAAATGTGATAGGGGCTTCTTCAAAATCTATAATTTCTATGATGATTTAATTACCAAACATCACAAGGGTATTTGTTGAGATATATTAAAATCAACCATAAGCACTTTATTTGCCAATCACTGTATTTTAATTCATTTTGATCAAGTTCCATCATGGGGCCCTATTTGCAATGAAATTGTAGACATCTGTTTTAGGAAAAAATCAGTGATGGGGGTGGGACACATATTCCTCTCATCAAGGGTTGGGCAGTTTATTGAAAAGCACTTTCGTAAACCACACAAAATCCGACACCTGACAGCCGGCCGAGCCCTCGGAGAATCGATCCTTCCGATGGCTGGATTGTTTTTCAGATGACTGAGATTTCACCCATTTGTCTTCGTGATGAATTGTGTGGTCACAGGGAGAGAAATTCACTGGGACTGGGTTAGGTCAAAATAAGTAAATAGGAGAAAATGATTGGAAAGGCAGTAGGGGACTCAAAGGCAGGGAGCGCATCTGGGTCTCTGGTCTCTGCAGGGGGTGGGAGCTGGAACCAGGAAGCAGTCAAGGTCACAGTCCTCACAGCCAGGCTCCTCCCTGGGGCTCCTCATTCTGCTGTCCATGCCCAGAGGCTCAGGAGGACATGCCGGGCCAGGCCACGTCCCCCGCAGTGCAGGCACACTTGTCCGGGGAGTGTGGCCTCATGGTCCATTTCCTTCTCAGCAGCCAGATTTGCCAATGTGTCCAGGACAGTGGTTGTTTCAAAAAACAACCTTTTCTGGTGCCATGACATATTTCTATACTATCTTATAAAGCCACAAAAATAATACTTGAATAGAATGTAGTCATTTCTCAAAGACATATGGTGCTATTCACCGATATAGCAATGTCTGTCCTGCTCACGGATGATCTTAGGTGGCTGTTTGTATTTGTATGTGTGGGAGGAATTTTATGAATGTGCTTTAATGCTTTGATTTCTTCTTTCTTGCCAGATGTCATTCATCATTGTTGATTGGTATTTGAAGTTTCTAATTTGTTACTGCTGGGTGTCTTTGGTGTTAGGAACCCAGTAACCTTTATTATAATTGCATATAAAAGAGAGTTAATTAAATTTTAGTGAGAAGGTCTTTGTCTCCCCTGAGAAAACTCCTGGGCCTAAGGGCATGCACTTTGTAATCTTGTACAGCTGACCGTGTGTGACAGGGGAAATCACTTGGTTAAATAACTGTGCTTAATGTACTTGGAGTCACTTCATGGAGGCCCCTGCATCGTTGCATTTTAACATGAATTTCTTGAATTCCATTGCAGTGGTCTCTCTTTAATGGAACCCTTGATGTTTGTGGTGGGTAGAATTATAGCTCCCTCAAATGCCCAAGTCCTAGTTTCTAGGACAGTGGTTCTCAATCTTTCTAATGTCGCCACCCTTTAATACAGCTCATCATGCGGTGGTGACCCCCAACCATAAAATTATTTTCGTTGCTACTTCATAACTGTAATTTTGCTACTGTTATGAACTGTAATGTAAAATCTGATATACAGGATGTATTTTCATTGTTACAAATTGAACATAATTAAAGCATAGTGATTAATCACAAAATTATATATGTAATTATAGATTGTGAAATATTTATTTCTAATGACAAAGAAATGAAATTTTGTCTTGAATCGTGGTGTAGCATGGGTAACAGTCTTCATATGACAACAGTAAACTACATTGCTACACTATGCTACACCGAGGAGCGGTCGGTTGGTTCCTAAGACCATGGGAAATAGGTGTTTTCGCTGGTCTTAGGGGACCCCTGTGAAAGGGTCATTGGACCCCCAACAGGGTCGAGGATCACAAGTTGAGAACCGCTGCCCTAGGATATGTTACCTTACACGGCAAAGACTCTCTACGGATGTGCTTCTGGTGGCACACCTGGAGAAAGGGAGATTGCCCAGGATTTTCACGGTGGGCTCAACCAAATCACATGAGCCCTTAAGATAAGCGTTTTCTTGTCCTGGCTGGTGTGCTCAGTGGTTAGAGCCTTGGCTGTGCCTGAAAGGGTTTGATTCCTGGTCAAGGACAAGTACCATGGTTGTAGGTTTGATCCCTGGTCTGAGGTTCATATGGGAGGCAACCAGTCGTCTCTCTCACATGGAGGTTTCTTTCTCTCTCTCTCTCTCTCCTCCTCCCCTCTTTTCCATTCTCTCTGAAAAACAATGGGAAAAATGCCCTCACGTAAGGACTAACAACAACAAAAACAATTGAGAAGAAGAGGATTTTCTTCATGCAAGGCCAGTCAGGGACACGCCTGGAAGAAAGAGGGAGAGATGCGGTGTGGGGGTCAGTATGGCTAGCTGTTGGCCAGGACTCAAGGAGTGCGGGTGGCCCCTGGAACCGGGAAATGACCCCAGCTGGCAGCCAGCGAGGAGATGAGGCCTCAGTCCTGTAAGCAAGGGACTGCATTCTGACAACACACTGTGAGCGGGAGGGCTGACTCTCCCCTAGAGCTCCCAGAAGGGAACACAGCTCTGGTGACCCCTTGGTTTCAGCCCTAGAAGCCCCATGCCACATTTCTGAACTCTAAAACTTCAAAACTGGTGTTTAAGCCACCGCATTTGTGGCAATTCATTATGCCAGCAAAACAAAACAAAGTCATACAATGCCCAAATCTTTACTTTCTCCCCAAAAGATTCTTTAAATTATGAAGGTCTTCCTGCATACCCACTACTGGGGATGTGCCCGCAACCAAGGCACATGCCCTTGACTGGAATCGAACCTGGGACCTTTCAGTCCACAGGCTGATGCTCTATCCACTGAGCCAAACAGGTTTCGGTATGAAGGTCTCTTATCCCAGGCAGCTTTGGGCAGAATTTCTGTTACCTTGAACCTGGGTAACAGGTGATTGCCTCCAGCAATGGAATTTGGCAGAAGGAATTCTGCATGACTTTGAAGACTGCATGCTGCTTCTTGAGTGTGTGTGTGTGTGTGTCTGTGTGTGTGTGTGTGTTTTGCTACTCTCTCTGGAAGCCGTGGGCCATCATGAAGAAATCTTGCACCATGTGGCTGCCATGTGGACAGACCCCTTGGAGTGACCACTTAAAGACAGAGAAGACAGAGAGGGATGCCCGAATCCTATACAGTATAGTCACCAGCTATTGAAGTTTTCTCAGTCTGGGCACCAGGGTGAAGAAGCCTTTCCATGACCCCAGCCCCCACCACCGTGTGCCTATGGTCATGGAAGGAACCCAAACAAGAACTTTCTAGATGACTCCAGTCACTACTAAATTCATGAATAACATCAGTTATTATTTTAAGCCACCCTTTTGGAATGATATCTTTTACAGATATATTTTTTATTGATTTCAGAGAGGAAGAGAGAGGGAGAGAGAGAGATAGAAACATCAGTGATGAGTGATAATCACTGACAGGCTGCCTCCTGCACGCCCCCTACTGGGGATGGTGCCTGAAACCCAGGTATGTGCCCTGACTGGGAGTTGGACCGTGACTTTCTGGTTCATAGGTCAGCTCTCAGTTACTGAGCTGCACCAGCTGGGCTGGGATGATATTTTTATATAACAAATAACTGAGAAATATATTAAGCTATGAGTGTAATTTTAATGGATCTATACAAAGTTGTGATTATAATGGTAGGTGTCAGAAAATCCACATGCTCATTATTTAGGCCATAATTACACTGGGTTGAAGACCACAGCTCACTTGCCAGTGCTAACCAGTTTTGTTCTCAGTTATCCGAGCTGCTCTTCACTCCTCATTTTCTTCGAACTGTGGCGGGAAGCCTGATTTTCCCGTGCTCTCCGTGCCCAGCCACATGCCATGGGCGGGACATGCTTTCTGTTTTCACAGTCACAGCTTTAGTTCCTGCCTCAGCTGGTTGACGGAAGACCATTCAGACTTTATTTTTCGCTCAACGCCCGGGAGACCTGGAATTGGCCTTCTGAATCCATTAGTAGGTTCTTGGAGTGAATTAGATGGATCTGTTTTCAATTTTTATTGATTAAGGAGAAACAATGGAACAATATTTAAAATTCAACCCACCTAAAACTTGCTTTCCTATTCCTTTATGTAGCTTGTAATATATAGCTTAGAATATACTTCTGCAGTTTTTGAAATTCTCCTGCAGATGTGTCGCACTCAATCATGAATAACAATGGAAAGCTTGCATTTCTCTTGTGTTATCTGAGAATATATTATATAATATGGCGAGAGCATTAACAATCCCTTATTTTAATTGCAGCTTATTTTGCGAATTCTGCTACTAGTATATCCTTCTTTTTCAATTTCCAATCTTATAAATCATACACGAGAAGACTGGGGATTTAGAATATTTTAATATCTCGGTGAAACAGAATAATAAAAATTACAGAACTAAAAGAGATGCGAGGGAACATCTAATCGAATCCTAACATTTTTAGATGTGGCATCATTAATCCAAAGAAACTGAATTAGCTGGTGGCAGAGCCAGAATTAGAAGATTCATTTGTCTGAGTGTGTCCAAGATTTTCTCCTGTGAGGCACGTGGGACTTGGGGTTGATGGCGGCACAGCTGCCTTATTAGGCTGCAGAGCTCAACAAGCAAAATGCTCTACGAGATCATTTGTTTATGGAGTTCTCAGGAGAAGCAGCCGTGACATAATTAGCTGTCAGAAAAAAAACCTTAATCTTTAAAGTGAATGAATCTCTGCACTTACATTGCTAGTGTGGCTGGACACTATATTTTGGAATGCTGTTTTTTTCTTCCTTTGGGTTCCCCGCTGTTTTTAGTCTTCCTTCATCCTTCCTCCCCCACTAACCTCCCCTCTGCCCTCCACCACACACACACTTCCCATTGTTCAGTAGTTAGGTACCACAGGCTTGCTGTCTCAGGGGAGAGATGGACAGCAGAGAGCAGGTCAAAAGGGGCCATTTCCCGTCTTTTTATTTATTTTATTTTATTTTATTTTTTTAAAATATATTTTATTGATTTTTCACAGAAAGGAAGGGAGAGGGATAGAAAGTTAGAAACATCGATGAGAGAGAGACATCGATCAGCCGCCTCCTGCACACCCCCCATTGGGGATGCGCCCACAACCAAGGTACATGCCCTTGACCAGAATCGAACCTGGGACCCTTCAGTCCACAGGCCGACGCTCTATCCACTGAGCCAAACCGGTTTTGGCTGTCTTTTTATTTTTAAAATGTCAGGCTATCCCTTGCCATATGTTAGAATTAAGGAACTTCAAATTTAGGATCCATTATGAGTACAACTTCCCAAATTCAATGTCTCCTGTTGAGTAAACAATATGTTCTTTTATAAGGAAGATGTTGGTTATGAGAAAAATAATTAACCCCAGGCCCTATTTGATTTTGCCAAATTTAAAATAGAATATAAACATACATGCTTATAGGCGCACATACAAATGCATTCATCCTCAGGGCTGATTTATGTTCGGGGATTGCGCCTCTCGGTGCTGTACCACTTTGCAGTGGGATTCCATGTTGAGGCTTACTATTCAAGTTTGACGGTACCTGAATGTATCTTACATATTTCATGTTTCATATTGGTGGTTGTTATTTTATTCTTTGTGCTTTGTATGGTTGCAGTCAGTTGGGCTGCTAGAGCAAATTCCCAGAGACCGGCTGGATAAACATCATGTTTCTTTCTCCTGGTTCTGGAGCTTGGCAAGTACCAGATCAGGTGCTGGCAGAGTGGTGTCTTAGATTCTCCTCTGGTCATGTCTTCCAGGGGTGGGGGGCAGAGAGAGTGGAAACAAGCTTTCTCTCATCTCTCTGCACTGATCCTGCCCTGAGAGCCCCACTCTCATGCCCTACTCACCTCCCACAGGCCCCTCCCAGGTACCATACTTTGGAGGTTAGACTCTCAGCCTGTGACCTTAAGGTGGCCACACGCGTTAAGTCCATAGCAAGCATCTTTTTTTTTTAAAGGAAATGAATTTAGCACTTTGAATTGCTCAATATGTATTTTTAAGGCTTTTGTCTGACAGTTTTCTGAAATGAATAAACCAGACGTGAATTCCTGCTCAGAGTCCTGGTATTGTCGGCTGTCTTAGCATCTTTACGCGGTTTTAAAACCTGACTTGGGAAGCACATTGTGTAGGAATTTTTTTCCTTTTGTTTTGGCTTCTATGTTTCCGCACATTCCCTTTCTTCTGTAACGCTCACCCTGCCTCTCTGTGATTTGGGGGTTGACTCCTCCAGGTCCTTACACGCCCCATTTCTAAGCCCAGTTACTTCCATTGTCATGTGGAGTTGCTGCTTCAGAAGCTGTTGGCGTTGGGGACAGTTCATCGTCAGATCCAGGCAGTGGCTTTGCTGGCACTGGTATCAGCGTCTCCTGCCATCTACTGGAGTCCCAGTCCCAGCTGATGACCAGCCTTCCACAGGTGCTAGGACATTTGTACTCTGTAGTTCCAGGATCAGCCAACACGTTCTGGGTCTCACCAAAATCAAGGTGGTGAGCCGGCTGCATCCCTTTCTGGAGGAGCTAAGGATTCGCTTCCTTGCTTTTCCTAGCTGTTCAGGCTGCCCTCCTCCCGTGTCTCCTCACCCCTTCTACATTCAAAGTCAAGGACAGCCAGACAGGTCCTTCTCGTGCCACTTCATTCTGACAGTGGCTCTTCCGCCTTCTGGTTTAGGATCCTCGTCATTACACTGGGGCCACCCAATACATCAGGACCACCTCTGTATTTTGAGGTCACCTGATTAGCAACCCTAGATTCATCCTTGTCCTTAATTCGCCTTAGCCATGAAATGTAACCTGTCCAAAGATTCTCGGAATTAGGATGTGGAATTAGGATGTCTTTGGGAGGCCATTATTCTTATTTCCACAGTGGGGTGCAGGGATGGCTTTGGGGGGCCTTCCACCAGCCCTTGTCTGCAGCTGTGCGCCTGGGCTCAGTCACCTGTCTCAGAGGGAACAATGCTGGTCCATCCCATTGACCCCCAAGCTGCTTTCACCCTGGAGACCAGCGCGCTGCGATCTTAACAGCCTGGTCATGTTGGATATCTGCTTTGTTTGTGATTCAGAGAGTTTTTTATTTTGTAGTTTGGATCAGATACTATATCTTTATGCTTTTCTGTTTTCCTGTTTGATTTTTCTAAGAATCTGGAGCAGTGATGGTTATGGAGGATGAATCTGCCTTGTCATCTTGATGTGGAAGTCCTCAAATTCTGATAGTAGCTTAGCCTAGAGCACTGAGATGCATCTTCAGAAAAACTTAAAGTACTTGAAAAATTGTCAAATAGATCCATATATGAGTGTTGTATTCGTTTCCTAGGGCTGTACCATGAACAGAGTAACACAAACTAGGTGTCTTCAAACGGGAGAAATGTGCTGTCCCGGAGTTCTGGGTGCCAGGAGTCTAAAATAAAGGTGTCAGCAGGGTCGTGCTCCTTCCGCAGCCCTCGGGGACCGCTCTTTCCTTGCCTCTTTCAGCCTCTCCTGGCTCCTGGCTTTCCTTGGCTTGAGGTGGCATCACTTGGCTCTCTGCCTCTGCCTTTAAGTAGACGTCTTCCCTCTGGGGGTCTCTTCTGCATCCTGGGTCCAAATCTCTCTCTCCTTTCTCTTGTAAAAACACCAGTCACCGGATTTAGGATATATCCTAATGCAGTATGATCTTATCTTAATTTCATTACACCAATTTCCAAATAAGGTCATATTCACAGATAACAGGATGGGAATTGAAAATATCGTTTGGGGTGACATAATTCAACCTACAACCCACAATTAAATTTATAAAGATATATAAATTTAATACATACTTGTTTTCCTATTTTAAGTGGACACTCATGCCCGGTTGGCATGATTGAGCTCTGCCCATGTACCAGGAGGCCAGGGGTTTGATTCCTGGTGAGAGCATATACCCAGGTTGCTAGCTTGATCCCCAGTAGGGGGCGTGCAGGAGGCAGCTGATCAATATTTGTTTCTCATCAATGTTTCTATCTCTCTATCCCTCTTCCTTCCTCTCTAAAAATAATAAAACAATCAAGTGGCCATTCACTACAGGGACTGAGTCAGTTATTTCTTCCATGTTCCTCTCCCTCCCGCCCCAGTGCTTTCTAGGGAGTCGCTGCTCCATAAACACCTTCAGATTGACTGGGGGATCATGAGGTGCTGACCCTTCCAAGACCTGCCACAGGCAGAGGGAGAATGGAGTTAACAGCGTTTTCCAAAAACAACTGTGCATGTAGATTCTCACTGCAAAGAAATAGTGTGTCAAAGGAAGGCTGGTGGAGTGCAACATGAAAGAAAGGAAGAACACAGTCTTCGAAGACATTCTGGGAGTAAAGAGGTTGGCTGTACTTTTTAGGCGGTGGGGATGACATTTCTGAGCATGTTATTAAAGCGGAAAACCAAAAAGCAACATCTTAATAGATTTCGCTGCCTCTTTATACTTCATTGTGTCAATGAAGATTATTACCAACGTTAAAAGCAAAGGACAAGGCAGGGAAACAAAAGCAGTCAGGTTAACTGATGTGTACTCAGCCCTGAGTGATGCGGTGATAAAATAAACGTGGGAATTTTCCCATTAGGAAACTATTGATATTGCTATAGTGTGATGGATACTCATTTTTAGTTTAATAACACATGATGCTTCAATCCGATCTGGGGAAAAAAAAACACAAAACTAATAATGCTTCATTGTGATTGCAAATTTTATCTCATCTTTTAAAACCATGACTGTTTGAAAATCAAGACCCGGTCTTCCAAAAATTATATATGTATGGATGTGTGCAACTCACTGAATTTTTATTAAGGTAAGATAAAGCAAAAAATAAATATTCTTATGGGAGTGGAGAGATTAGATCACGTCTAAAAGTTATTTAAGCTGACTTGATATAAATTTCACTGTTTATAGAGCCTCTTTTATTTGAGACCAAACTGCAAAGTAATAATTGCTTCTTTCCACTCCGTTTACGAGGTGTTTCATTTTGGCTCTACGTGCAAAGAAACTGAGAACTCCTGTGGAAAATTTACGGTCCTCAGCCTCTGTCTCCCTTCTCTGCCCGTTCCTCGTGTCTTTCCCTTCTGTGCCCCAGAGCCTGGCCTGGCTGCTTTCCAAGGCACTGCTGCCGCCTTGGGAATCAGAGGAGCTGGGTGCTCGCGCTGGGGTCTCCTCCAGCAAAGCTGTGCCCAGACCCTCTGCCCACAATCTCATCCTTTCCCTTTAAACGAGGACCCGCGTCAGGAGCCAGGAGGGAAAGAGGAGCTGACAAAGCCAGAGCAACCCTTATGCTTCCTAAGGTACTTGTGTCCCTGCCCCCGATCCCCAGCGTCTCTCTACATCATCATGGGACTTAGTTCCTTCTTGTTGGTGTGATAGGGCAAGTCCCAGACCTGAGCACCGGTCCTCCATCCCCTGGCGGGGCCTCTGCACTCCACTGCGCTACTGAGCGCAGGACAAGCCTCCACCTTAGGAGCAGTTCTTAAAATACCCAAGGGAGCCTGGCCGGTGTGGCTCAGCGGTTGAGCGTTGATCTATGAATGAGGTGGTCATGGTTCCATTCCTAGTCAGTACACATGACTGGGTTGCAGGCTCTCTTTTTAGTATACGGGGTGTGCAGGTGATATCCAATCAGTGATTCTCATCATTAATGTTTCTCTCTCTCTCTCTCTCTCTCTCTCTCTCTCTCTCTCTCTCTCTCTCTCTCTGTCTCTCTCTTTCCCTTCCTCTCTCAAATCAGTACAAATACATTTTTCAAAAAAAGATACCAAAGAAAGTGGGGAGAGTGCTAATCACAGAGGCCGTGACGCACATACTTAGTTGTAGACAATTCGTATACCTGCGTATACCTGCTGAAACGAAATGACGGACAGAAACATTATTAAGATGTTTCTATGCCCTTAGTGTCCACTAGTTGATGGTTACTTTGTTTTTACCCTTAGGGTGTCCTCTTTATCAGGGGAGAAAAAATCCAGAAAACTGGGTTATAAGCAGTACAGGTGGTGAATATCCATTGGTCCAAGGAATGGGGACAGTCATTTTATTTCAGAGCAGGGCTGGGGTAAGTTCCAAGGATATTCTGATGCTCAGGTACACCCCGTGCTTTAGGGTAAGAATCACTGCAGAGTTTCGCAGTCTATTTCAGCCATGTCTGTGCGTGTGGACTGACTGGTGGGTGTAAGCAAACATGTAGATTCTCTGGTTTAGTGAGTCTGGAGTACACTCAGGAATCTGCATTTTTAACGTTTATTTTTCTGTTACAGTTGACATTGAATATTATTTTATATTAGTTTCATGAGGAATCTGTATTTTTTAAAATGAGTGCATCCTAGAAGCCATCTTGTGAGTGAGGAGTGATTTCCACTCTTTAAAGAAGTGAGGACACTGAGGCTTGGTGACATTTATTTATTTGCCTAAAGTTGCCTCCAGGCCAAGGGGTCGGACTAAGATCGCACTCCAGCTCTAAGGCCAAGGCCTGTGTTGTTAACCTTTGGAACTACCACGGTGCAGGTGAACCGTCCCCTGTTGCTAAATTGGAAAGTAAACACAGAATAACGAAGGGCTCTTTTTGCTGAGCCTTGAGCCTGTCACAGACTTGACCCTCGTGTGACCTTGAGCATGGAAGGTCTGAGGGACTGAGGGGGCGTTGAACACCTGAGAAGGACACAGCTGCTGCCTCTTTGGAAAGCTGAGCAGAATCCGCAGAAAAAGAGGTTGATGGTGAACATGGCGCTACCATGGTCTGGGCTCCCCATACCATTTGGCTGGAGTCTAACCAACTTGATGGACCATTACGGTTCTTAAAAATCAGAAACAGCCAAGACCGGTTTGGCTCAGTGGATAGAGCGTCAGCCTGCGGACTGAAAGGTCCCAGGTTCGATTCTGGTCAAGGGCATGTACCTTGCTTGCGGGCACATCTCCACTATGGGGCATGCAGGAGGCGGCTGATCGATGTCTCTCTCTCATAGATGTTTCTGGCTTTCTGTCTCTCTCCCTTCCTCTCTGTAAAAAATCAATAAAATATATTAAGAAAAAATAAAAATAATAAAAATCAGAAACAGACTTGGGGTCCAGCACTTGGTCCATGCCTGCTGCAGTGTATTCCCTGCTCCTGATCTGCCAACGTGTGGGCTGACTGACTTTGACTCTTCCTTGTGACATGCGTGGGGTTTATTTATTTCTTTATTTATTTAAATTTCAAACAGAAGTTTTTATATAAGATGGATGCTTCATTCCCCACTGGTTTTATGTACATGAGTCAAATTATTGACTCTTGACGTGTGGGATTTAATTTGGAAGTCCTACCCTTGCCTTCCCTGTGGCTGAGACAGTCTCCACAGGGCCTGATCTGCCTCGTAATGCCTGGATAAGAAGACACCCCACATGCTGTTGGAGCAATAAGGATATTTGAGGTTCATGGAAATTTGAGTGGATCTAGTGTGTTTGAAGCTTTGACATGTAGCACTCATTCAAGAAATCATTTCTAATAGGTACGGCTGACCGACTAATGCAAATGTATGTGGGATATTATCTGACCTTTCCTGCTGGTCTGTCTTGGGAAAAACAAGGAACCTTCTAGGCATAGAAACATGGCAAAAGACCGAGGTTATTTTGCAAGGAGAAGGCACAGACCTGAAGGAACATAGTTTTTTGTTGGTGTGAACGTGAATGAGGAAGACTCTTGGAAAAGGCGTGGTAGGTGTGTGTGGAGACAGCTGTGACCATGGATGGCTCCAGCCTCGAGCTGGCACCGGGCCTTTGGGGACGAGGGCCCAGGCGGGAAAGCATGTTCCCCGCGTTGACAAATGGCCACAACTGAGGACGTCGTGTTGTCCTCATTTTACAAAACTCACAGAAACAATTGCTGGAAATGTGCAACCACCACAGAAAACCCCGTAATCCATTCCTCTCCAGTCACTCTGCTTGTGGGCCTGTGGAGAGGAGGAAGCAGGCCTCCAGCTGGCGCCATTAAAGCTGTCCCTTGCTGAGACCGGTTTGGCTCAGTGGAGAGAGCGTCGGCCTGCCGACTGAAAGGTCCCGGGTTCGATTCCGGTCGGGGGCATGTACCTTGCTTGCGGGCACATCTCCACTGTGGGGCGTGCAGGAGGCGGCTAATCGATGTTTCTCTCTCATCGATGTTTCTGACTTTCTATCCCTCTCCCTTCCTCTCTGTAAAAAATCAATAAAATATATTAAAAAACAAAACAAAAAACTGTCCCTCAGTCACCAGAGGCTGTGCTCTCCACCCTGGGCCTTCTGAGCGGCTGTGGTTTTACCGGGTCAGCTACCTCTTTACAGAGGCATCTCCTGCTCCCTTGGGATCAGCCATCCAATTAGCACTTTTCTTTAGTGTTTTACATCTTTAACTTCTAACCTTCCTTGGGATTGAAGCTAAAGAATAGAACAACCGATTTGATTAAAAAAAAAACACACAAACTACAAACATAAATGTCAGTAATTGTGCTCTGCAGCTTATCCACAAAGGGTAGCATTAGAGGAAAAACACTTTAATAGAAACTTTAATGGAAGTAATTACGGAGAAGCACTGTTTTTAGTACTTGGGGGAAAAATGAGTGCATGTATTTATATGAATGTCAGTATTTAATATGCAACTTTAATTGATAAAGACCACCCACATAATTAATGATAGTTGGGTGAGAGATATGAAAGGGTAGGTGCGTATTTTTGAAGTGATAACTGTCGGATCATATATAACAATGGGAGGCAGTAGAGTGCAAGAGAGTGAACTTTCATTTGGAATCAACACACCTGCGCCCAGATCAGAGTTTCGCCCTGGCTTGCTACTACAGTTAACTCATTAGAGCCTCAGTGTGTTTGTTTTTTAACCCATCAAATGGGGACAATAAGCCTAGTCTTGCTAATATTATTCTAAATTCAGAGGGATATACTGTAAGGAGAAGCACCTATAATCCCGGTCCTCACAGCCTTTATAATATAACAAAAAAGAGGGAGAAATGAAATAACCAAATGTTTTAATGAATGACTGTAAAATGACAGGTCATTGTTTTATAATCACAATCCACGTTTGGAATTCTGAAACTCAGGAAATTAAAGGCCAGTGTAAACCTGCCTGTGGAACCCAGCATTATATCTTCAGGGTCATGCCTTATGAAAGAGGACCTCTAGACTTTATTTATAAATTGATATGAGAATAATGGGTTAAAACCATAGAGACAGTCTTATCTTTGCTTCTGTTTTTTGTCTTCCTGCTTCAAGTTTCTAGCATAAAGTAATGGGAGATGAAACATTTTACTCCAGACACTCAGGTACAATGATCGATGAAAAGCAATGACTACATGTGGGAATTGTTCCAGGATCCTGGTATTTCAGAACTGGCCCTTCGATGACCATTACTGCCTTTGCAGCTGGTGCTGAACATTCTCGAAATAACACCTCTCAGTAGGAATCCAGACCAAGACGGACCTTACTACTGAGTTCTGTTTCCGACTGAGCAAAATGCTGAAATAGAGAATTCAAAAGCAGGCAGAACAAAAGACCATAAAAAGAAGGTCTGTTTATGTTTTATTTACTTTGCCTAGTTTTCCCTCCTGTTGATGCTGTAGTTTGTAGAGATTTTATATCAGATGGTTTATCAGGCATAGTTGTACCTTTATTGTATAACTAATCATTTTGCTCGTATCCTGGGGACAGTCTCCCTTTCATCATTGTCACCAAGATACTAAAATATGTGTGACTTAGTGTCTTTATTAAGACCGTCTGACAGCAGTTATTTCCCATCAACCCCGTGATTAGCCAGCGCTCGGTTGTTGGACTGGCATACGACAGACTCCAGCAGCATCCGTTTCCCTGGGACTCTTCCTCACCGGGAGGGACATGGCCGTTAATCAAAAAACGGATGAAATTTATTTGTGTTAGTGCTGGCAAGTAATTCCCCTTCCCACACTTTATAATAGTCTCACACCATTTCTTGCAAACACTAGTAGATGAGTAGTTCAGCCACATTACTAACTTTCAGAGCATGGAAGTAAACATATTTTGAAATGTAATTGCAAGAAAGAAAATTCTAAGGAGCACCCTTATCTGAAAGGAACCAACTGCAAAATCATGTCAGGCCCCATTTGTAGGAAAAAGATGCATTCTATCACGGAGCGAAGTTTGTAGGAATTCTAAGACATGCCAAGGACTCTTCTCAAAGTCTTTCCTGCTCTCTTTAAAAAAAAAAAAAGCTCAGTTTTTCAGTAATCTAAGTAACCTACAAGGTCATACATTTCCCCTGTATTTATTTAAAATGTCTGTGCTGCAAAATATAGGGAGAGCAGCAGAATGTTCTGGTTATAATGTAACCGGCTCACCTTTAACATCTTTCTTTAAAGAGGTCAGAGAATGTCTCAGCAATTTGGAGGAAATCGCATCGCTCAGTGAGTCAGTGATTTTTCCCAGCAAAGACATGGATGTCCCAGCCGTTCTTGGTTCTATCTTCCCTCACCTTTGGCACCTGGTGGATAGGCGGTTCCCCAGTTCCCCGGGAGGGAGTGGGATGAGCCTCCGGGAGTCAGGGCAAGGCGATCTCCAGAGGTTTCTGTGGGAAAGGAACATTGACAAGGACTTTGGAACCCAGCTTGGGAATATAGTCAAGGTGAAGTGTCTTTCTTTCTGTCTTTCTCTCTCTCTCTCCCCCTCCCTCCCTCCCTCCCTCCCTCCCTCCCTTCCTTCCTTCCTTCCTTCCTTTTCTTCCTTTTCTTTCTTTCCCCCAGGCTGCTTTTCTTCTTCATTCTGCATAAAGTAAAGCAGGGAAGGACTATCTGCCTTTGTCTTTGCTTCATGACTTTTTATACAATGACTAAGGTTCTGGCATTTATGAGCGCTTGTTAGTAAAATGTCTGCTCCACAACTAAGTCTACAGGTAACATGTGGCCCTTTTGAAAGACAACAATAAAGCATAACAAAGAAATGGTAGGGAAACACTTTCATGACCTTGGCAAAGGTTGGCACACCTTTTGTATAATGGGACACAAAAGGCACTAGCATTAAAGGAAAAAAGTTGATGAATTGAACTACATTAAAAAGGAAAACAAAAAGAGAGCAAACTCGTGGACAGGGATAACAGTGTAGGGAATGGCAGCTGTGAGATGTGGGAGGAGGGTAAAGGGGGAATAAATGGTGATGGATGGAGACTTGCCTTGAGGTGTGAACACACAATAGAGTGTACAGATGATGTGTTGTGGAATTGTGCACCTGAGACCTATATAATTTTGTTAACCAGTGTTACTCCAGTAAATTCAACAAAAAGAAAAAAGAACTTTCGTTCATCAAAAACATCACTGAGAAAATGAAAAGGCAAGCTTCAGGGTAAGAGAACACATTTGTCATACATTTATCTGCCAAAGGGCCTATATTTACACTATCTACCTAATGAAAGAGTAACATGCTAATTGACCATATCTTCACAGTGTCCACCAGCCAATCAGGAGTGAGTATGCAAATTAGCCCAACAAAGATGGTGGGTTAATTTGCATACACAGGTGCTGAGCAACTGGGGGCAGGGTGGGATGTAGACGTTCTGCACCACCCCAGCTTTTCCGGGCCTCTGGGCAGTGTGGGAAGGCGGAAAGGCAGCTCCGGCTAGAGTGAAGGTGCTGCCGGCAGCCAGGAGAAGGAAGGCCCTTTGTTGCACGAATTTTGTATCGGGCCTCTAGTATAAAAATATATACACAACAGTAACAAACAGGAGAATCCTTAAAAAATGTGCAAGACACTTAAGTGAACACTTTATAAAATAGGCTATTTAATTGGCCAATGAACATGTGAAAATGTGTTCAATGTTTTTCATTCAGTGTGGAGACAATAAATAAACAAACAAAACCATAGCTATGTTCACCAGAATGGTTACAATGAAAAAAAAAGACTGAAAAATTTCAGATGTTGGGGAGGAAATTGAGCAACTGAAATTTTTCATATATCTAAGTAGGAGAATAGTATTGTCTCTGAAAAAATTATTGATAATATCTATTAAAGATACATACTTGATCATCCTTTCATATGTTTACTGGCCACCTGTATATCCCCTGTGAAGAAGTGCTTACTGAGGCTCTTTGCCCATTTCTTAATTGGGTGGTTGATTCTAAGAAGTTTAGAGACATAGTTACATATTTACATTTTTAAAAAAGTAAATGCTAATTCACTTTTATTTAGATAGAAAAAGAAACATTTGGTGATAGATTTGCCTGCCATCTCATTGGCATTTATTATTTTTAATATATATATATATATACATATATATATGTTTGTGTGTGTATAAATATATATATGTATATGTATATGTGTATGTGTATATATATACATATACACATACACACACACATACACACACACACATATATATATATATATATATATATATATATATATATATATATATTGTTGACAGTATTTCAGATGTCTCCCATTTCCCTGCCTTTACCCCCCTCCTCCCAGTCCCTCTCTCCTTCTCTTTCCCCCAGGTCTTCACCACCCTCTTGCTATTGAATTTACTGAAATGGTGACATACTATTAAGATCAAATCTGAACTTAAAGCAAGATATTCTGAATCTAAGATTTCACGCTTATCTTTCTTCTTGTTCCTGACTGTTGGCACAATAGATTTGTCGCTTTCCAAAATTTAGACTAGTCAAAAATTTTTCTCATGCTTCAGAGCCATTTGCCAGTGTACCTCTGGCAGATCTCAAGATCTGATTTTAGACAAAATTGTGGGCCTGTCTAGAGGGCAGGCAGAGGGAAGAGACTAAATGACTCCTGGGTTTCTGGGTTAATCATTCAGGTGGGTGGCGGTGTCATATAGCAGGACAGTGCTGGGAGGGGAGGGAATCCCACAGCCACATGGGCTGACTATGGTGTTCGGTTTCCTGGGTGACTGTTTGAGTGGTTTGAAAATAAGGTTCGGAATCTCTCAAAAATGACGTGGGCTTGTGTTTCAGAATATGGAGTTATCTTTAAGTATTGGTACTGCTAAAATGACAAGATAGTGTATAGGTTGATTCTCTAAGTTTTGTTTTTCAAAGTATTTTCTGTGGCAGTGGGTCAGCTGTAAGATATAGTCTCCTAACTTGGCCTCCAAGCTTCATAAACTTTAGAAAAGGATGCTTTGAACTTTATTTACTGTGAATGTAAGTGATCTGTCTTAGAAGTATTTTAATATCTCTGTATATTTCAAAGTACAAAGAAAACAATAATTTGCTGGATTTATAGTCAGCTTCATTAGCTAGAATGAAACGTCTGGCCTTAATGATATATGCTATTTTTTTTATTAAATTGTTGTCTTTTAATGATAATCAAGAATATGGGAGAATTGGGAAGACAGATTAAATATACATTTATTTCAATCTATAAAAATGAGGGAGGACTTTATTATATCTTAATGATTTGAGTATATTTGAGGGATATTTTAAATTTGCTAGTGGTAAAATAAAGGTGAAAACTGAAAGTTGTATTTGTAAACTTGAGAGGAGGCCAAAATGCATGAAATCCCTTAATGCAAACCTGAGTATTTAAACTTTACAGTAATTCAGCGATTCCAACACATTCACAGCAAGTTGAGTTTCTATTGGTAGTTCATGTAGGAGAAGTGTCCGTTCATTGTTTCTCTCTTGCTAACCTTGCCCTGTGCTCATGGACTCCAGCTCTTGACTCATACACTCTTTCTGGAAGTTGAAATAAAGCCTTAGAAGTGTAACTGAAGACACCAAAAATTCCAGAAATTCAAGTTTTAGGAGCTCCTGTTTCACAGGTGGCCCTGCCAGGGACCATTGGTAATATTTTCCTTGATTTATGTTTCTGTGAAATGCTGGGTCTTCATTTATATTGCATGGCAATGCAAAATATTTTTATCACAATATTGCACAAGCATAATGTATTTCTGGTCACAACTGTATTTTATGGTAGGGTTTCGTTCCAATTTTGCTTTTTTTGAGAAGAGCCATTTTCTCACATATTCCTTATCTATGCTATATGTCAGCAATTTATAGAAAAATCATTATAAACCTTTTGTTTTATAATCCTATAGTCCTAGAAATACTTTTATATTTAGGATAAAATAATAGCAATTACGATGAGAAAAAAATGAGAATCTTGATCTGCAGTCAGAAAGACTGTTCATTTTATTCCTACGTGACCCATTGATTTGAACCAGCAATTCTTGGAGAAAACGTGCTCCCCAAAAAGAGGGCTTTTAAAAAGAAAACTATTTTTAAAAGAACCAACTGTGAGTGACTGCACATTGCTGTAAACATGCACATGGGGCCAGTTCTGCAGCCCAGAAATTGAAAAATTCCTCTTGGAATCACGGAAAAATAGACCCATATAAAGGGAGCCTAAGGCAGCGGCAGCAAGAGGACTGAGGATGGGGAAAGGCGTGAATTGCATCATTTGGATGCTATTAAAAGCGTGTGTCTGGGATGCCCTTTGGGGAGCTTATTTTAAAGAAGTGCAGCCTGTGGGATAGGAGCCAGCAGTGCGGCCTGGACTGAGAGCACAGTGAGGACTTGGGAAATCTGCATCCACTCCCAGAATTGTGAAACGGGGTTAGAGGTAAATCGGAAGAGCATCCACCTGAGTGGAGAGACTGTGCTTGGAGCTCAACTCGGTCACCTAAGAACTGGCGGGACCTGGGCAGGTCCCTTCACTGCTTTGGGCTTTATTTCCTTCCGCCCAAACACAAGGAGGGTCATCGCCCCACGGTCTCGGAGGCAGCTTCCCGTTTTGACATTCTGGGACCAGGGGGCTGACATTTACCTGTGAGGAAGGGCTTTGTCAAACAAGACGTTTCAACCACATCATGGGAAGATAAGACAGTGAGTGAAAAGCAAAGCAGAGTGACACAGCAATATCCAAAGTGCTCTTCAGCCCCAGGGTCAAGGTCATCTGCAAATGTCGTGCCTTCATTTACTCACCAGCAATCAGCAAGCCCAGACCTGTGCGGGCAGCCCAGTGAAGGGCGCAGGGACTCCTGCTCCGGTGAGTGCTGGGCAGGTGGTACGGTGGCTCCACTGTGGGCCTGTGGTGAGCAGGTGTGTCCCAGGTGCTGCCAGAGTTAGGGGGGCACCTGAGCAGAGAGTAAGAGTGGGTGTTGCCCAGTGAAGGTGTGGACAGAGGGGATGGCTCTTGGAAGGCCCAGAGAGGCGAGACGCCATGATAAGTCCCGCCCCGCAGAGCACTGCAGTTGTTAGTGGCAGAGAAGTGGTAAGAGGTGGAAGGATACACAGGCAGATCTCCAAGACCTGGCTGTTTGTTCCGTGGCTCGGGGAGTGGTGGACAGGGGCCTCTCGCTTCTGGCCCCTGGGCACCCAGTGCCTCTCTAGCCTCATTCTTTTTTTAAAATATATTTTATTGATTTTTCACAGAGAGGAAGGGAGAGGGATAGAAAGTCAGAAACATCGATGAGAGAGAAACATCAATCAGCCGCCTCCTGCACCCCTCCCACTGGAGTTGTGCCTGCAAGCAAGGTACATGCTCTTGACCGGAATCAAACCTGGGACCTTTCAGTCCGAAGGCCAACGCTCTATCCACTGAGCCAAACCGGTCTCTGCTCTAGCCTCATTCTCATTCCCTCAGAGGGGACAGGGGCCTGATGCCCTGGAGAGGGTGGGGTGGGAATGGGCAGCTTGCTAATCCCTGGCGTGCCCTCTGTGGCTCTGAACAGAAGCCTCTAGGTTTTCTGAACCCTGGGGGTCCCAACCTCAGTTCTTCCCGAAGTTAGGACCATATCTGGGGACCCAGATGGGGGCAGGTGCTTAAGCAGGACTCTAGAAGCCTGGAACCCTCTATCATGTTTTATTTTATTTATTTTTATCGTTAATCTTCACCTGAGAATACAGTAGTACCTCAAGATACGAGTTTAATACGTTCCGTTACCTTGAGGCGTGGGAAACTATGAGACACTCCAGTAGCAGTAAACTGGTGGGTCGTGTGCAGCCGGCTGATCCACGTGATTACTCGTATCTCAACTGTTGCTCGTATTTCAAAGCAAAAATTGCTCGCTTGACGGCTTGTATCTCAAAAATCTCGTATGTTAGGGCACTCATATCTCGAGGTACCACTGTATTTTCCCGTTGATTTTTAGAGATAGTAGAAGGGAGGAAGAGAAACAGGGAGAGAGAAAAATTGATGTGGGAGAGATACATCAATTGGTTGCCTCCCACACATACCCTGACCAGGGCTTGGGATCGAACCTGCAACTGAGGCACGTGTCCTTGACCAGAATTGAACCTGGGACCCTTCAGTAGGTGGGCTGCTGCTCTATCCGCTGAGGCAAATTGGGGAGGGCTGTGTTTTCTTTTTAAAAGGGGTACCTGGAAAGATGCCTGACATGTGTGCATACTGGGTGTACTGCGGAGGAGCCAGAAAGATAGTTTGGGGGTGTTTGGGGTTGAATTATGCCTCTTGTAAGGGCACTGAAATTTCATGGTTGTCTAGCTATTAATAATATAAGATTGGAAATTAATTTAAATCCCGGTTTGGGACCAATACTTTTATTGATAGAATCAACCTGCACACAAATGTTAAATAAATGTCAGCATTTTTTGTGTGCTTCAGAATAGTGATATCAGTTTTATTTCTTTGGCACAATTTAGAATTATTATTAAATAGATATAGGTATAACTGTTTACCCCTAGAGGAAACTACTTGCAAGTATTGAAGAAACATTATTACTTACAAGTGACTGTTGATATTTTATTATTGAGTCTTTGGGAATTGGACATAATGGTGTAAAAATAAGCAGAATGGAAATTAAATTTCTGACTTTATTTCTGACTCATTAGTGACCTAAGGGCATCCATTAAATTAATATGCTATATTCAGTTTCTCCAGATGTAGACTGGAGATTAAAAATTACCTGTGTTTTTATTCTTTTCTTATTTCATGGAGGAGGTTGAGGATAAGTCATTTTTTTTTTCTTAAATACAAAGTGGTATTTTGTGTACACATCACACTTTAAAAACAAACATATAGATGTATGCCGATAGATGCCCAGGGGAGCAACATGGATATGAATATGTGTAACTTTGTGATAAATACAGTGGTACCTCGAGATACAAGTTTAATTTGTTCTGTAACCTTGAGGCATGAGAAACTATCAAACACTTGAGTCGCAGTAAACTGGTGGGTCATGTGCAGCCGGCTGATTCGCAGGATTACTCCTATCTCAAATGTTGCTCGTATTTCAAAGCAAAAATAGCTCGCTCGACGGCTCATATCTCAAAAATCTCGTATGTTAGGGCACTCGTATCTCGAGGTACCACTGTATTACAGTTGCTCATAGACTTAGGGAAGGGAACACAATTAGGCACCATGTTTTATCATATCAAAAACTAGAGGCCCGGTATACTAGAGGCTCTGCCTGGCCTGTCACCTCTCAAATATGAACCCCTCGGGGAATGTCAGACTGCAGATTTCGACCCTGTCCCCACAGGCCAAGCCAAGGGACCCCACGGGTGCATGAATCTGTGTACTGGGCCTCTGGTATACATATAACATCTTTGGTTATTCTCTTCCCAACCTCCTCTCTTCTTTCTGACATTCATCAGTCTGTTCCATGTTTCCAAGCCTGTGCTTTGAGCATCTGCTTCCTAGTGGTCAGTGCACATCATAGCTACCGCTTGAACGGTTGAACAGTCAAACAGTCAAATGCTTGCTTAGAGGCCCAGTGCATGAATTCATGCACAGGTGGGGTCTGGCCAGCCTGGCCCTAATTGGCAGATCAGGGTGGGGGCTGTTGGGAGGAGGAAATGGCAGGAGGTTGGCCAGTTTGCCTGCCCCAAACAGACTCATCAAAGCCAGGCCAGCTGGGGAAAGGGATGTGGGTGATTGGCCAGCAGGAGGGACCAAGAGGGGGCTGGACTGGTTGTGGGGAGGGACTGTGGATGGTGAACCAGCCCTTCCCCAGAATAGAGCTGGGGAGGATCCCTGGGAGGTTGGCCAGCTAGCCCCACCCCCAACTGGTGTGGGGGGAGGTGATCAGGAATGGGGCCAGCCATGGAGAGGGGCTGTGGATGGTGGGCTGACTGGCCCTGCCCCCAAATGGGTGGGGGGGGCCGATCAGGGCCAGCAGCCTTGGGGAGGGTCCATGGGTAGTTGACCTATTAGCTCTGCCCCTAATCAGAGTGCAGGGGCTGATTAGGGCAGAGAAGGTTGGAGGGAGGGGCTGAGGGTGGTTGGCTGGCTGGCCCTGCCCTTGATTCGGGTGGGGGGCCTATTTTGGGTGGGGCTGTGTGTGGGGTGGCTACAGGAGATTGGCTAGCAGGCCCTGCCCGCTATTGGGCTGGTGGGTGCGATCAGGGGCGGGCTGCCTAGGGGGAGAAGGCTCGGGAAGAGGCTCATTGCTTGAAGTTTTGAGCAATAGGCCTTCCTTCCCCTGGCTGCCTCCCCTCCTCTGGCACCCAGGATGCAGGCCTTTGCTCTGGCTGCTGCCTTCAGTCTTCTCTCCAGCAGGTGCACTGCTGCTGTAGCTCCCTCTACCCCCCCCCCCGCCCTCCTCCTCATCACAGGTGTCCTGCCCCGCCCAGCCACTTCAGGACTGCATGCATGCTGCCCACAGGCCTGGAATGGCTGGGGGGCAAGGCCACCACATCTTTGTCATGTTAATTTGCATACCCATTCCTGATTGGCTGGTGAACATCACAAAGTGAAGGCCAATTTGCATATTTCCTTTTTATTAGTGTAGATAGATAAGCTCTATGTATATGCTTTGTGTTTAGGAAGATATGTGTGATAATGATGTAATTGGGATCATAGCTTCTTATCCTTTCTTTTAAAAATAATTCCCATTTTCACTATACGAGGTGTTCTTTTTCTGTTGCTCAAATACTACTGGTCTGTACCACATTGAGTGAACTCAGAAGATGCCAGGCAGGACACAGTCACAGGAGAATGAATGATCTGTCACTGCACAGCCCCCTCTGGTCATAGCTCTGCTCAGGATAGGCACATTTGGCCATTAGTGTCTTGGGATATGATTTGCCATAATAAACCAACTTGGTTAAAAACATGCAATGAATGTTAAATGTATCTTCAGCTGCATGAAAACTATTGACATTTTTGCAGAGTCAGATTTTAATAAAAAAAACAGGAAAGGTTTCAGTTAACTGAAAACAAATGTTTGTAGATAGAGGCACGAGGGTGAGGGTGGTATGTTTGTCTGGTGCATGAGTTTGCTTTTTAGTTTTGTCCATCATTTTCTTTTGGGGCACTGTTGCCCAAGAATAAAAAATACCTATACATCTGGGAGAATAATTCTTTCAGAGCTGTCAATATAGTTATTTTAATAATCAGATCATTTGGCTTTCCTCCAAGATACAGCCACTTTTCAAGTCACAGTGCTTTTCTTTGATGAAAGTCTCATGAGATGTACTGTAACAGAGAGAATGGTCATTTACTAAAAATCACTATTTGCCATTCAGCAGGGTTACTGTGATATATATATATATATATCACATATATAATGCATAGATAGGATTCATGAAGAAGCTGTTCATTTACTACATTTGACTGTGTAGTAGGCACAATAACATCCTCCCTTGTCCCCAAAGAAGATCATATACTAATTTCTAGAACCTGTGACTATGTTAATTAGGAAGCAAATGGGATTTATTTATTTATTTATTTATTTATTTATTTATTATTTTGTTAATCTTCATCCAAGGATATTTTTCCATTGATTTTTAGAGAGAGTGGAAGGGATGGGAAAGACAGAAACATCGATGTGAGAGAGAAACATAGATGTGAGAGAGACACATTGATTAGTTTCCTCCCACAGACGCCCTACCAGGGCTAGAGATCGAGCCTGCAACCTAGTTATGTGCCCTTGACCGGAATTGAACCGGGAACCCTTCAGTCCACAGGCCAAAGTGCTATCCACTGAGCGAAATCTCCTCGGATGAAAACAGGATTTAGAAGAGATGCATCCTTACATGGGGAGACTGTCCTGAATTCCCCAATGTAATCACAGGGGTCCTTTAAATCTTTCTCAGTTGCGATCAAAAGGATATGGGGCCGTAGGAGAGAGAGAGGCAGTGTTGCTGTCTTTGAAAAAGAAGAGTTTTCTAGGAGCTAGAAAGGTAAGGAAGTTGATTCTCCACTTCCAGAAGGGAAATGCAACCTGCCAACACGTTGATGTTAGCTACAGAACTTTAAGATGGTACATTTATGTGGCTTTATTTGTTATAGCGGCAATAGGAAACAGATGCAGCCTGCAGACCTCAGGTGTGGGTATGGGAATCACAAGACCACAATTAACTGTTGTTATAACCCAGGGATATATATATATATATATATATATATATATATATATATATATATATTGACACGTATGTATGTCTGTGTATGTGTTTATAGACAGAAATATAGTTATAACTATATATAGTTATAACTATATTATAACTATAGTTATAACTATATATCTATCTATAAACACATACACAGACATACATACGTGTCATTATATATAATTTCTAGTTATATATAAGTAGAAATTATATATAATTTCTACTTATTAAAATTAATTTTTTCTGTTGAGTTGCTGTCTCAGAAGAGGGAATTCATATAGTGGATAGTACATACAAGGAGTAAAATTGGGATAATTCCCTCATCTATTGAATAGCAGCTACTGAAAAATTATACTTTTGAGTATTTATTACTATCTTGTTAGTTATTATACCCACCTGGTTACTGTAAGTGCCTTTGAAAGATTAAAAACTTTTGAATGCTATTGATTCTGATTTAGAAAATATAGATTTGTCTTCTTTCCTTTTCAGAAGTGACAGTAAAATATGCAACAGCTATAATGTATATTTCATTAAAATAAACGAGATTATTGATGTTATGCTAAAACGACAAATCTCAAACTTTTGGTCGCAGGACAACTTTATAGCTTAGAAAAATTACTAATGACATCCCTACCAAAAGAATCTTTGTTAAGGTGGGTTATATACAGTCTTATTTATTGCACTAGAAATTTAAACTGATACATTTAAAAAATATATATTCAACAGTTCATCTAAAATAGAAAAATGAGCCCATTATTTGGGAACATAAGTTCCATATTTTATAAAAATAATTGAATTTCAAAAATAAAAACATAGAACAATGATATTGTTTTTAATTCTTGCAGCTTTCTTTAATGACAGGCTTTATAATAGAAACAGCTTTATTTCCATGTCTGCTTCTCCATTCAGTCTGTGGCAATGTGTTTTTGTTGAAGTATATGAAGAAAATCAAGCTTTGGACAGGTTTATAGTTGAAAGGAATGGAGTATTTTAAGTTTTCTCAGATAATTGTGAATAGTCTTCTTTAACACTACTTGTACTTCAAGGCTTGACAAGTGGTAGCTTTTTGAGGGTTAGTTGCAAAGGGATTCTGAAAACAGGTAACACTTTGTACCTTGTCCCACTAAAACCACCCTCTGTCTTGCAGAGTATCTTTTATTTTTGTAGCACCATACATTAGAAATCAGGGAAATGCTGGCTCACTCTTCCAAATCAAGCCCATTTCACACAGTATCAAAAAAGTATGTGTTACCGTTATAGTCTTATAAAAAAGTCTTTAGTTTTTGGAAAGCTGTCAAACTCATGTTAGCAGATACAAGTTTCCTAAAATTTAATTTTTTTTTTTTTGGCTAGAGAGCTCCAATTTATCATTGGTAACAGGTGTTAGTTGTTTTTCTTAATGTGACATCTCACTTCATTCATTTGCAAGGAAGTATCTGTTAAATATTTGATATTTACTTCGTCCGTTGTTCTTTCAAGAAAAGTGTTTCATGAAAAATGACGCATCTTCAGCTCACAATTCAGTCACACACTATTCACACTTGGACTCGCAACAGACTGTTTTATACGCAATTCCCATTTTGTCACAGAATTACTAAAGAGTTGTATACTCAAGGGTCAAGATTTAAAGAACCTAGCTTTACTAATGCAATGTATTGCTTCTTCACTGGCATTCTTAAAAGAAGCTGGATTTCTTCTGTGTTTACTTCGAGTGCACGATATTGAAAAATAGAATGACTATTACTATGCATTGGTACCACTGCCTTGATTGGTGCTAAGACTCCAGCAGTTTTTCCACCATTGATTTTGCACAATCAGTGCAAATATCAGCACAGTGAAAAGTCAATTAACATCTTTATTATGTGTAAATGAGGATGGCTTTGTGTATTCACAAATACCCCTCCTTGCCACCATGGATTAGAGCACTTTGCACAGTGTTGGGGGACCTAGGAAGTGGGGTACTGCAAACTCGGATGCTTACATGGTTATGTAAATTAAATGCATGTCTGGAATCAGACACCAGGAGTGTTCAGGGCTGCAGCAAAGAGAGCATATGCTCCCCTGGAGGGAAAGCCGCCACCTCTCCATTCCAGCCGATGCTGCCATCCCAGAGGCACCAAAAATGTGTCTTTTATTTAAAACATTTTTAAAAATATATGTTTTATTGATTTTTTTTTACAGAGGGGAAGGGAGAGGGGTAGAGAGTTAGAAACATCGATGAGAGAGAAACATCGATCAGCTGCCTCCTGCACACCCCCTATTGGAGATATGCCCACAACCAAGGTACATGCCCTTGACCAGAATCGAACCTGGGACCTTTCAGTCCGCAGGCCGATGCTCTATCCACTGAGCCAAACCGGTTTCGGCACGTTTTGTTTTTTAAAACAGGTCAGCCGATTAGGAATTGGAAGTTAAAACACGAGCTAGCCAGGTACAAACTAAACCTTTCTTCACTCTGGATCTGGCCTGCAGCCAGCCTCTGTGGTAAACTTGCAGTGATGACTTATTGAAGCAGTGAATCAAATTAAGAGTGACCAAATTGAAGGGTAAAGAGTTCAGAGCCCCCCTGTGTAGGTTGTGATAATATTTGCTGGTGAGGCAGGATCGTAAGAAGCCGGGAAAATTCCTTGGCAAGCGGAATGGGGAAACTGAGACAGATAGCTGAACTAACTGGCGGAGCCATTTACAGCCGGGCAATAAATCACAAGGTCTTATCTCGCACATTCCAGACTGTGCGGGGACAGTCTTTAAGGTGAAACTAACTAGGGAACGACCTAAATGCTCATTTTGATGCATCCGTGTATTAAAGGACACACCTGGAAAGCTGATGCCTATTCTATCGCCTTCCTTCCGTGAGATCTCCCCTAAAACCCCACCTTTAGAAAACGGATAAAAGCCCTTAAGAAAAAGGAGCCAGTGTGTACATCGCCTTTTTCGTTGCTACTAGCAACGAAAATAATTTTATGGTTGGGGGTCACCACAACATGAGGAACTGCATTAAAGGGACGTGGCATTAGGAAGGTTGAGAACCACTGCTTTAGAGCATTCCCGTAACTTCTTTCTTCAGGTGTATCTTTACTTCCTTTTCTTTCTGTAGCCCTAAATGTCTCCATGAGGCTTGCCATTAGGGGTGCCAGGGGCAGGGACCATTTATCCCGGGCCAATCCCCTGAAACCATCACCAAGAGCCTTGCTTCTGCCTCTGCGACTTTCTTTGTAAAAGGCCCAGGCAGGTCTCTGAGCAGCCCGCTCCAATCTTCTCTTGGAGTGTGCGTTTGTTTTGCTGCTAAATACACTTACTTCTTCTTCCTCTTGGGCTAACATTCTTGGCTCTGAATTCTTTGCTGAACTCAAGAACGGAGAGCCAGCGTCACCGGTAGTCCTGGGATGAGTGGCTCTGATTCTTTAGGGGTCACAGGCAGCGGACAAAGGTGCGCATAGACGCCAGTACTGGGGACATCCATGTTCTCTGTCATCAGCTCAGGTTTTAGCTGTCTTAAGTGTAGATCCGATCCTGCCAATGTGACATTACAATTTTTTTTTTTTTTTGTAAATCAGGGCAGAAAAGTCCAACTCAAAAAGTGAGAGATACTGCAGAGCAGCTAAGGGAACACAGTGGTACCTCGAGATATGAGTTTAATTCGTTCCGTAACCTTGAGGCGTGGGAAACTATGAGACGCTCCAGTCGAGGTAAACTGGTGGGTCGTGTGCAGCCAGCTGATCCTCGAGATTACTTCTATCTCAAATGTTGCTCGTATTTCAAAGCAAAAAATCGCTCACTCAACGGCTGGTATTTCAAAAATCTCGTATGTTAGGGCACTTGTATCTCGAGCTACCACTGTATTGTAATAATTATAGATGTAGTCAGACATCCAGAATTTAAAGAACACTGGGGATAACCATTATAATAAAACTAGAAAAATTTAGTGATAACAAATATCCATTTCTCGGATTCGCCAGCTCTATCTACCTAAAACGGCTATCTCACAAATGATCTGTGATCTTTTAATATCGTTTCCATACCTATTATATAGGCCAATTGGGTATCAGACAATTGAACTGGTAGAATAGTCGTAAAAACTAGTCATTCAAAAAGTATTTTGATAGAAATAGGGGCTGATCATATTATAGATTTTTGGTTAAATTCACATTGAGCAATAAACATTTTTTATGTTCAAGTCACCGTGTGAGGTACTCTGGATGGAAAGGTTAGCAAGACACAGGCTTTTTCTGCTCGGCTTTTATCTTGTGGGGAGTGACAGGATGCAGAGTGGCTGTGCGGAGTGCTTGACTTCCTTCACCCACAGCATGCGCGGTGCACCTGCCCGTGGCTTCAGGACCAGAGGGATGGACAAAACAGCAACTGTCCCTGACCTCAAGGAGCTTACATTCTAGGTCCTCTGAAGTAAAAGATAAGTAGCACGAAAGCAGAGGAGATGGTGAAATTGACGCCGCTGAAAAGATCAGAGATTTAAAGGGAAAGGTGGTATTTGAGCCCAAACCCTTGCATAGAGCACGTTTACAGGTGGAAACAAAGAGTTGTGTGGAAGATAGGCGCCTTCTGATGTCAAAACAGCACTCACCATGTGAAAATCTAGGACGCCTTCAGAGAATTACCAGCGGGACATTGTAGCAGAAGAATTAACCACACCAACTTCCCAAGATGCATCGTAATACTATTGTTGTGTAAAATACTAGGGCTAGCTGGGCAGGTGAGGGTGAGGGGGTGAGTGGAGAGGGGGAGGGGGTTGTGGCTCAGTGATTGAGCCTTGACCTATGAACCAGAAGGTCACGGTTTGATTCTCTCTCATTAGCGATGTTTCTCTCTCTCCCTGTTCCTTCCTCTCTGAAATCAATAAAAATAATATTAAAAACAACAAAAACAACTAGGGCTATAGATCGAAAGTTACCAAGTCTTCAACGTAAAAATTCCAAATTTTAAATTATAGAAACTATGACAATAAAAGTACATTTGTAAATGCATTCAGTACAGTGTGAGAATATCCTGGCTTCTCTATCATTTGATAATGAAATTAAAAAAAATACACACACAACAGTATTATATGCCAGTTTTGCTAAAGTGTTGGTTTCATAATAAATAAAGTATCCATAATTTAGAACAACAAAGATTTATATTTCTTATTCATATTTCATTTTATCTGCAGTGGCTGCAGCTTAGCTGTGCCTTTGCTCTGTATGCCTTTGTCCGGCCAGGATCTGGGCTGAAGGAGCTTCCTTTATCTGGGGCATGCTGTGCTCATGGCATAGGGGAAAGTATCAATGGACAAGGGCGCAATGACTCTTAGGCCGTCCAATGGGAGGTGGTGTGCACTATTCCCGGTGCATTAGTTTAGCTAACATAGGTCGCATAATCAGCTTTGTCATTGAGGGGGCGATGGAATCTATTCCTGCCACTAAGAGGCATTGTCAGTCACATGGTAGTGGTGAGGGATGTAAGTCAGTCACTAATTGGGAACAGTATACTACTGTTTTATAGTGAGGCAAAATATGAGAATTAGAATGATTCTCATATTTTGCCTCACTATAGCTACAGTTAGATGGTACTTATATAGAATATGGGGCAGGCAGAGTGGTTTTATTAAAGAAGCAAAATCGAAAATTTTTTCAGAATTCAATGATAAAACCAGAAGAAATTTCTTGCCATAGCACCGGGCCCAGGTTAAGAGGCAGCTGTTTTGAAGATTTACACAATCAGCTGGCTATACAGGTGGTGATTCATCCACAAATTCAGAAAAGAACACAGCCCACGGAAGCTCCAGTTTGGGGATGTTCCTGTCGTTTGGTAAAATTCTCCTGATAGACATGTGAGTGTCTTTAATACATTTTTATAGAATCAACCGAGAGAATTTCTTGTACTGGTCTGAGAGCTCAGCATATGCACCTTTTCGCAGCAAGAAGCTCACGAGGCCATTCTCTGCCCCGGACCTTTAAAAATTCAGTCCTGATTTATTCCAGTCCTGAAACTTGTTTATTATTCAAGGTACAGACATAATGTAGCAAATACGAAAACAAAAATTCAATACTGAAATCTGTCTAGCAGCACGAGGCACCATCATCACTTTTCTGGGCTCTCAGGTTCTGCAGTCAGGCACTGAGGACACATTCTTGGCCTTGAACGTGCCTGTAGGAGGGTCAGGATAGAGGTCCCGCTATTACCCATGACTCTTCTCTCTAGATCAGCAGTTCTCAACCTGTGGGTCGCGAACAGCTAGCAGGGTCTCCTAAGACCATCCGAAAACACAGATATTTACATTAAGATTCACAACAGTAGCAAATTACAGTTATGAAGTAGCGACAAAAATAATTTTATGGTTGGGGGTCACCACAACATAAAGAACTGTATTGAAGGGCTGCAGCATTAGGAAGGTTGAGAACCACTGCTCTAGATGAAACATTTACTGATGTATGGGTAACATTTCAAAGACATGTGATTAATTGCTCACGCCACCCATCCATTTTTTTTGGAAACCGAATTTTGAAATTCAGTCATCACTTTAAAGCAGTGAGTAGTCATCTGGGCTTAAATTAGCTGTTTCTCTTCCTGAAAATGCCATTTACTGCATTGGACTAGAAAAATGTTTGGGAGAAACCTTGCCACTCAAGAAACAGATCCCTGCATTTATTTAAAAAAATATTTTAAACCATTTTTTAAAATTGATTTGAGAGAGAGAGAGGAAGGGAGAGGGAGAGAGAAACATTGATTGGCTGCCTACTGCACGCCCTCTACTGGGGATTGAGCCAGCAACCCAGGCATGTGCCCTGACCTCTCTGTGCATAGGACAAAGCTCAACTGAGCCACACATAGCATCCAGGGCTGTATTTATTTTTTAAAGACTTTTCTGCAAAACATGAGGACTGCTCACATCTGCTTTGTAGCAATACAGCAGCCCTTTCGAATGCTTTATGTAGGAAAGTCTTAGGGTCCCTCTGGTAACATGGGATTTTTTGACAAAGTATACTACAAATAATTACATAGCCGTATTTCATGCCCCCTACCCAACTCCCATCAAGTAAGGATTTGCAAGTTGATGTAATATTTCTATATCACACGGTATATTTTAATTAAAATCACAATGCTGTGTAAGACTGAGCAAATTGTGTTCCATTTGAAGAATTAAAGAATTGCTCAGGCTTGCCAGCATGATCTAAAATTCTAATTCTGAACTCCGCTATGAATGCCAGATGCAGAGAATTCTTATTGTCCATCAAATACCACCTGGAAGTATTTATCACAGCAGAAGGAGGAAGCTTGCAATATCTTTTCAGAGGGAGACTTTTATTAAAATTGGCTTCCTTTGATATTGTCCACATTGACAAAAAATGGGATCCATGAAAGGTCCTTAACTCTGATCAGAAATGCAGAACTGATTATAGTGCTTTCATGACCACATAAAAGACAAAACCCGCCGAAGATTTCACTTGAGTGATAAATCAACTTTTTACACACCAAAGAGGAGCACGGAAGCAAGCAGAAATTTGGCAAAACAGCCTTTGTCACCAACTGACTCAAAAGAAAATAGTTCAGAAATATATTTTTTTTTGGTCTGGCCCTGACCGGTGGTAGCTCAGTTGTCCTGATATGTCAAGACTGTGGGTTCGATCCCCTGTCAGCATATATAAGAATTAACCAATGAATGCGTACATAAATGGACAGCAAATCCCTCTCTCTCAGATCAATAAGTAAAAAATTTAAAAACATATTTTCTCTTTCTGGAAGAATAGCCGTTGACATGGGTCATGAAGTCCTTTACAAGTTCAGAAGAGAAGAGCCAATCAGAATTCTTCAGCTGAGACTGCTGCCCTTCATGGCATCATCGTCTGTATTTCAGTAGCGGTTAGCAACTGCTATCCATGCTTCTATGGTTTTTATTTTTTAAAGGATGCATAAAGCGATGTCTTGAACTTGGAAGGAAGTTTGATAATGTGTGTCCTGTCCTGAGAGTGAGCCCCCCTAATTCATATTCTAACATTAATAATCTAACCGAGTAGCAAGGGGGCATTTCCAGATGTATTTCTTTACTTGACATCGACGCCAAGTGAGGGACATCAAGCAAATGGTACAAACACCATCTCAACGTTTTTTCCTTTGTGGTGACATCGCTGTGGCTGAAGTTCGAATTGTTTTTGCTTCCTGAAATTGTCTCCTTTCCTTCTTCATCCCCTCCCTTCTTTTACTTCCTTCCTTCTTTTTAGGAACATTTTTTTATATGTCTACTAAGTACTAGACAAAAAGCATTACCCTCCTAGACATTACATCGGAGTGGATGGAGATAAAGCTCAGGCATGACCACGGCTCTCTACACATATTTCAAAGGTCCCTTCCTGGTCTCAGCATCATGAGAAAGTAGACAAACGATTCTTTAAGAGTGAGTTTGGTTGTCTCTCTTCTTGCCTGATGAGAATTATATCTAATTTAACTTCTGTCCATGGGGGCCTTTCTTATTTCTTCTTGTCTCATGAAAATACCGAAAAATCTCATTATGCCTTTGTGTTTTGTTCTTTTCAGGGAAAAACAACAACCTAATGATCTGATTATATATTTGACAGGAAGACAGTATTTGGCCTAATCCTTTTCAATTTACATTTTAAAAGAGGAGCTTAGCACCCCCAAATGGGATGTCATTGTGTTGGAGGTGTGGAGGGAATACTCTTGAAGGGAGAAGATGTATGCCTCCTGTTAAATTGTTCAGCAAAGACCATATGTGGGGTGGTGGAATTGAGTCCTTATTCAACTCACTGGAGTGTGCCTTTGTGAAAAATGATGGAAAACAGTGGGAAAGTCTCGCAAGGTTCAGGCTTAACCCCTAACAGGGTGGGTGTTGTGGACAGAGCTGGATTTCATCTCTCTTCCTCCAAGCCTTTACTGCTTCTTCTCTAACATGTCCATGCTCTGTCACCTGGAGCAAAGTGAGGAGGAAATAATGTATGTAAAGCACTTAGTACAGTAACCCCTCAAAAATGTGGGGGTTGGGGTTGTTAATTGGCATTGGGCATATTTTTTTCCTTCCTTCCTTCCTCTCTCCCTCCTTCCCTTCCTTCCTTTTTCCCTCCTTCCCTCTCTCCCTTCTTTCCTTCCCTCCTTTTGTCCTTCTTTCCTTTTCTCCTTCTGTGCTCTCTCTTCTGCTCCCCCTCTCCCCCGGAAAAGTTTTAAGAACCCTAGATCCTTTCTCACAGTAGTTGGCCATACTCATTGTCGATTTTCTTTTGAAAAAATAAATCTTTTACTTTGGAGTAATTTTAGATTTACAGAAAAGTTGAAAATAAAGTCAAAAAAGTTTCCTGAATGTTAGCTTATTACCAAACTACTTTAGTTAAAACTAAGGAGCTAACATTAGTGCGATATTACTAACTGAATTCGGGACTTGACTTGAACTGCACCTGCTCTCCACGGGTGCCCTTTTTCTGTCCCAAGCCCCCCGCCAGGATGGGGACCTCATTATGTTTAGCGTGGTGTTTCTGTGCTCTTCCCTGTCAGGGACAGTGTCGCATTATCTCCTTGCCTTCCAGGACTTTGGTGTTTTGAAGAGTGCTGGTCCGGCGGTTTGTAGAATGCCTCACATGTTGGATTTCATGTTTTTCTCATGAGTCTGGGTTATGGGTTTGGGGAAAACCTCTCAGAGGTGACCACATCATGGCGACATGAATGATCGCTGGGAATGTTAACCTTGATCATTGGTTGTCGTCTTTCTTTTTTTAACTGCAGCATCATCTCACTTCCTCAGGCTTGTTTCTGTCACCCACGGTGTATTAGCGTTATTTAAAAAATCTTCTCAAGCCACGTTTTTTAAATGCCAGGGAAATGCATCTTCCAGAAACGGTGGCATTCCACAGAAGAGGATGTGCAAATACGGAGCTATAGAGACAGAATTTAATCGGAGAAATTTAATAAAATTTAGGCAGGATTTAAAAGTCGGCAAAAACTATATGATATATTAAAAGTAAAAACACTAATCAAATATCTTTCACTGCATTAATGCTAAGAGATTAATATATCAGCTGGCGGTTGACATACTTCCTGGTGGTCTAGATACCCAATGCTCCAAGCTGATTCTCTGCCGAATGCTGGATCTGTGTCCCAGCTGCACATGTTGCGTAAGACTTGCCCTGGGAGCTAGTGGACAATGATGACAAAAGTGGCTCAGACTGGCCCTGGCTGATGTGGCTTGGTTGGTTGGGCCTTGTCCCGCACACTGAAGGGCTGCTGGTTCAATTCCCAGTCAGGGGACATGCCCAGACTTCTGGCTCGGTCCCTGGGGGGCATGCAGGAGGCAGCCAATCCATGTCTCACTCCCACATGGCTATTTCTCTCTTTCCTTCTCCCTTCCCCTCCCTCTAAAAATCAATAAGATATCTTTAGGGAAAAAAGGTAACTCAGACTGTATAAAACGGACAGGGAGGACATCTCAGCATTGTCTCATCTGTTGCTTCTTCATCATTTTATCATTCAGGCTCTTCGACATGTCAGTGAGAAATCCTGAGCTTCTTGCTCCACTAGAAAAATGCAACATCGCTGTATTTGAAAAGAGAAGAAAGGGGCCAAAACCGGTTTGGCTCAGTGGATAGAGCGTTGGGCTGGGGACTGAAAGTTCCCAGGTTCGATTCTGGTCAAGGGCATGTACATTGGTTGCGGGCGCATCCCCAGTAGGGGGCGTGCAGGAAGTGGCTGATCGATGTCTCTCTCTCATCAATGTTTCCAACTTTCTATCCTTCTCCCTTCCTCTCTGTGAAAAATCAATAAAATATTTAAAAAAAGAGAGAGAGAGAAGAAAGGGGAGTCACGAGTCAAGGAATTGGGGGACAGCCTCTAAAAGCTGGAAAACGCAAAGAAATGAATTCTTCCCTAGAGCCTTGAGGAAGGAACACAGCCCTGCCTGCATTTTAGCCCAATCACACTCATTTGGAGATTCTCACCTACAGAGCTATAAGATAAATTTGTGTTATTTTTAATTCACTAACTTCTGGGTAATTTGTTACAGTAGCAATAGAAAATTAACTCAAGGAGGTAATGATGGAGCTCAATTACACACCTATCTCTTTTACACCCAGCAGTCTAATAGAGTCATAATACTATTTTTAGTTTCTTCCTTCCGAATTTAGGGAGGAGATTTATGTCTACTTGCCTTTATATAGCGACGCCCTCTTTTCATTCTGTGTAATAGATTTCTCTTCTGCATTTTCCTGTGCTTAACATTTCCTGTTCCAACATTGCCGTTGGCTGGCTCTTTAAATTATTTTCTTTTCTTGGGGCAGGGTATCGGTTCACACGCTCCTCAGTCACATGGACAGTATCATTGCTGGTTTATTCTGATTGCCAGTTTCATCCTGCTCTCCTGGCCTTATGCCCCAATTCACGGTCTAATATTCTTCCAGTAGTTGTATGTTTAGTAGTGTTGCTTTTAAAATATACATACACTGTAGCTTAGATTAGGTCTCATTCTGAATCTTGCTTGCTCTCCTCAACATTCTATGTCTGATATCTATCTCTACTAACAGATTTAGATTTATTTAGTTGCTTGTACTGCTCTACGGTATTTTGCTTCGTGAGTTTGGCAGATTTCATTTCTGCATTTCACACTGATGGATGTTTAGTGTGTCTCCAGCTTCCAGGTGCTGGAAACAAGGGCGAAATGCACATAGTTGTATACACACATGCATTTTTAATTACGTCAAAGGCAGCCTGCCAACATGCCTCACGGAATGTCTTATCAGTTCGTCTTTCAGAAAATCAGCATGTGGGGAATATTTATTCCCCAAAGCCTCAGTAATAGTAAATGTTATTTAAAAAATGTTGTGGGAAATGTGGTATTTTAATATTTTTATTAGCTTATTACTTTTGGGATTTTTAATAACTCTATTTATGCTTATTTCCCACTTGGGTTTTTGTGTTTTGTGTGCGCACGTGTGTGTGCGTTGATGTGTGTGCATGTGTATGTGAAATGTGTGCTCACATTTTCTGCCCATCCTCTTACATTGTGTTTTTTTTTTTTGTTGATTATTATGTCACCTAATCTTTATTAGTTATACATTTTACACATGTCTTCCCAAGACCGGCTACTTAAATTTGACGGTGTCTGTGGCATTCTTCATTGGCAAAATGTTGCTAATTTTAACCTGGCCATGTCTGTGAGTCTTTCCTTTTACACTTCATGTTTATTTTTCTTCAGATTTATTTAAGAAATCTATTCTGACCCTAATATCATTGTTTTTATCCTGTTTTTTTTTATAATTTTGCATAGTTTCACTTTTCACACTGATCGTTTTAATCTATTTGAAATATATTTTTACTTATATGTGAGGAGAGATTTAATTTTTCCCAAAATGATGAACTCATTTGTCATATAGGAATTAATTGTAAACTCAGCCCACTATTTAGTTCCATTGATCTATTGTTTTTATTCTGGTGCCAAATATTCAATGTTTTAATTACTATGACATTGTGAGTTTCCTTTATTTGTTTGATTTTTATATTTTAAAGCTATTTCACACCTTTACTGGTACAGTAGTTCTTTCCCATAAAGCATAGGAACCGTGTCAGATTCCCAAAAAGTTTGATTGGGTTTTGTTTGCGCTGGCATTCACTTTTAGATTAACTGGATTCTTTAAATTAACCCACATATTATCTTTATAATGTAGAGTCTTTTCCCACATAAACATGGAATATCTTTGCATTATTAAGGTATCTTTTATGTTCTTTAATAAAGCTTCAGGATGTACTTCATAAATATTTTAAACAATGCTAGTTGTTTTCTCAATTTTTAAAATTAATTTTGCTGCTGTGATTTTTTTATTACATTTTCTCATTTGTTTTTGCTTGGTGGTGTTTAGGAGGAATTCTTCTATTAGTTAAAGTGTCTTGGTTCTCTAGCAGGAAAAGACACCCAAACTTCAATGGTATGATGTTGACTCCAGTAAAATAAAATCTTTTTTTTTTTTAAAGCCTTGCATATTAATTTGCCACCTTGGATAACAGTATTTAAATTGGTGTCTATCACTCCTAAGAATAAATAAACTGGCTTTTTAAAAAATAAGGACGTAAAACCTCAAAATGTATTTTCATCCTCTCACTGTAGGCCCAAATGTAAATTGGTAAATGGATGAGTCTGGAGAAGTCTCTACCATTAAAAAAAATGATCAGGAGAGAGTGTGTGTCATTATGTGGATTTCGAAAGTTTGTTAAAATCCATCTGTAGGACTACTTCAGTGAGGTGACTTTGGGGAAGTAAATTAAAAAAATAATTTTACTGATTTTAGAGAAACAGAGGAAAGGAAACATTGATATGATTGGCTGCCCTTCCTCCCGGGTATTGGGGATCAAGCTCATAACCTGGGCCTGTACGTTGACCAGGAATCAAACCAGCAACCTTTTGGTGTACAGGAAAATGTTCAATCACTGAGCTACATCAGCTGGGCCTGGGGAAGTACATTTATCACTGCTTTGATTTTTTGTGATCTAGTCAAGTTTTCTACTTCTCCAGTTTATTTGTGAATGCTCATTTTAAAATTAAGAACATCAGCCATTTAATCTGAAATTTTAAGTTTACTGACTAATGAAAAAGAAGTGTTCTTTTATTCCCCAGAAAACCTGGGATTTTAAGCTATGTTTTATTATTGACTTTAAATTTTACTGTGGTATGATTTGATAATAGTCTTTGTAATATTAGGTTTTTAAAATTATTGAGAATTCTTTTGTGATCTCTACATGATCATTTAAAAAATGTGTTTGATAAATGTGCATTTTACATTCATGAGGTATGAAATTCCAGTGTTGTAATCATGTTATCCAAATGTTAGATGTTGCTTATTTTGTCTGCATATCTAAAATTTCTGATTTATTATATTTCTGTATTAATTACAGAAATTATATTATATTTCTGTATTAATAGCTCATAAAATTATAGGTTTGTTTCATCATCCTGTATCCTTTCAATTTTGTTTTACTTATTCCAAGAATATAAAATTCTCTGATACACATGGCACTTAAAATGAGATTCCCCAAACTGTATGCATATATGCATAACCGATAGATATAGACAATAGGGTAGTAGAGGCCTAGGGCAGAGGTAGAAGGTGGAGGCAGGTTAGAAGAGGACAATGAGGATAAAAAAAAGACATGCATAATACTTTCAACAATAAAGATTTGTATGTAAATTAAAAAAAAAACTGTGATCTCATTGCATAATATGAGACATGAAGAAAGATTAATATCCTATCTAATAAAGAGGGGATATGCTGCCGAGACCAGTTTGGCTCAGTGGATAGAGCGTCGGCCTTCGGACTGAAAGGTCCCGGGTTCGATTCCGGTTGGGGGCATGTACCTTGCTTTCGGGAACATCTCCACAGTGGGGTGTGCAGGAGGCGGCTGATTGATGTCTCTCTCTCATCAATGTTTCTGACTTTCTATCTCTCTCCCTTCCTCTCTGTAAAAAATCAATAAAATATATTTTTTAAAAAAGAGGAGATATGCTAATTGACCCTCACACTGTTGCAAAGATGGTGGTGCCCACAGCCAATAAGAAGGGAATAATGCTAATTAACTGTCCCGCTGTCAGAGATGGTGGCACCCACAGCCATAGATGGCAGTGCCCAGCCCTAACCAGTTTGGCTCAGTGGATAGAGCCTAGTCCTGGGGATGGAAAGATCCCAGGTTCGATTCTGGTCAAGGGCATGTACTTGGGTTGCAGGCACATCCCCAGTAGGAGGTGTGCAGGAGGTGGTTTTTGGATGTTTCTCTCTCATTGATGTTTCTAACTTTCTATTCTTCTACCCTCCTCTCTGTAAAAATCAATTAAAAAATATATCAAAAAAGATGGCAGTGCCCAGTCCCCTCAGCCCTCCATGTGCCAGCCTCTGGAGTTCTCCAGTTACCTCAGTGCCCCACCTGCCCAGGGCTGCCTGAGGCTCAGTAACCAGGGATGGCTGAGGCTTGCGCTGCTGGCAGTGGCAGCAGCAGAAATGTGATGGAGTCATGGCCTTCCCCTGATCACCAGGTTGCTTCCTACTCCTGAGGGTTCCCGGACTGTGAGAAGGGGAAGGCTGGACTGAGGGACTGGGCCTCTAGTGTGGTCATAAAAAGGGTTGTAAAGGTGGGAAAAATAACACCATCATCACTGATTTATAATATATCATGTGTTTTTGAGTTTATAAAAGAGGTAATAGAGTTAGCTTATCTCCTGAAAGAATTAATATTCTGGGCTTTGAGGACATCATTAATGCTGAAAACAATTTCAAAATAATTTAAAGCTGTATAACTAAAATGTATAAATATTTTTGGAGAGAAGTTAATTTTGGCTATTGGAGAGAAACATAATTACCATTTGTATTGAGTAGTCTAGGCTTTGAATGAACTATATGTTATTGAATAACAACTTGAAGACACTAAAGATTTTTGGAGTCATGGAGAGAAGGGATGTGATGGTCACACCCAGAAGAGAGAAACTAAAGGAAGACACACAGCCAGAAGTATCTGTTTATCTACGCAACGTGGTTCAATACCTAGCAGAATCACAGTCCAAGAAACATGGCCCGGGCATTAAACTGCTAATTGAAATTAATTTAACTTCTTAAAATTTTTATACAAGTCATGACTATTTAAATGTTGAGTAGTGACTCTGAAACATCACAGACCCTGTGTTGAGGAGACAAAGGTCATTTTTTGAAGTTCTATTTTAAAATAATGCAAATTAAGGCTATGAATTTAAAAGACTATGAATGCAAATTAAGCCGCAGTCGTATAAGTATACACTTTCCACCTCTAAGCTCCAAAGCAATTCTTTAAAAAAAAATATTGCATCATTTGTTTATTGAGAAAAAATAGCGTTAAAAAGCTATGGCAGTAGCAAGCGCATCACTGAAGTGATTATGATAGGGAAACTCAACATAGGTGGTGAATAAGCCCCAGTAATGATGATCAATTTTTTTGTTTGGCTACTTAACCTTGTAAATATTAGGACAGTGCTGACATTTTTAGTATTCGTACAGAAAAGAGGAAAAAAAAGTCTCCAGATACTTACCGTCCAAATATATGCACTTGCAAACTAATTTCACAAAGAAAAATTGCCAAATAGCACAGAAAAGCTGCTTCAGCTACATCATGGCACTGAAGTCAATTTGTTTGCTCAATCCTGGGAGCACAGGCCCTTTCCCCACTGAAGGAACTGAAGATGGATGTGCCACTGTTTGTAAAACCCAGATGGCGCCGAGTTCTTTTGAAAAGGCTGGGAGTAGAACCATCTTCTGAAGGATGAAAGTGTGTAAACGCCACACATATTTCTTCAAAAACGGAATGTTCTCCCTTTTTCTGATTTTATTTTTTAAACTTGAAGGTTTTGTGGGTTGTTTTTTTGTGTGTGTTTATTTTTTATTTTTTATTTTTTTTTGCCAGGAGCCAGAAGTCTTAGAAGGACCAAAAAAGCAAAGGAGAAGGAGAGGTCACTGCGGTCTGGTCAGCTGCACAGCAGCATCTGGGGCTGAGGTGCCTTTAAATTCCCGGCTGGATAAATGTGCACCAGGGATGCTCCACCATGGAGGTATTTCTTCTCAGATTGTTTACTTCATTGGAATTCACTTCTTGTAAGGTTTTTTAAATTGAGATTTTTCTTATAGAAATCTCTTATGTTTTACTGCTTCAGTGATGAGTGGAGATTAGCTTTGCATTTGCAAAATTAAATTACTTTCTCAAAGTATTTCTTAATTTTCATGCAGATGCCACTGGAAATTCCAAGAGAGTGAAAAGTTGTTAACTGCACTTTAAATACCAGAAAAATCTCTGCGTGAGAAGGAAGGAGGGTGACATTATTTTTATTTAAAAAATTGCACACAGGGGTATTCATCCTGCCAAATGCACATCTGGAGAATGAGTACATAAGGCGAAACATTTTTATTGTTCAAATTTTGAACATATCAGTGTCAGACATTTGGATCATTATCTTCTACCAAAGAAAAACAAAAGGAATAAAGAAATGAAGCGTGAACAGTCCTCAGAACGGGATCCTGGGCCCATCTCAAGCTTGTTTTGGGGGATGAGACTTCCTAACAGTTCTATAGATGTAGTGAGAGCTATCGCCATGGCACTTTTCACATGTGCTTCCAATTTCTTACCCACTTACAATCTCCAAAACAGCACATCCCAGGAATTTCATGGTATTTTTCCTTAATACGACAGTTTTGTTGAGGAGAAAAAGGGTTTCCCTCTTCCCTCTTTGGTTCGGTGACTGGGGCATGTGAATTAAATTGACAAAGGATGACAGGTCAAAGGTTTATTTGTATGCACACAAAAGCCAACCAAAGAAATACCTGACTAGTTAAGGGGTTAAAGTTAAAGGCTCATGTACCAAGCTCAGCAGGGGGACGGGAGTGGGGAGAAATGGCTTTTATGAGAAGAACAAATTGTTGTTTTTTTATTTTCTTTTTTCTTTTTTTAAAATATTTTGTTGATTTTTTACAGAGAGGAAGGGAGAGGGATAGAAAGTTAGAAACATCGATGAGAGAGACATCAATCAGCTGCCTCCTGCACACCCCATACTGGGGATGTGCCCGCAACCAAGGTACATGCCCTTGACCGGAATCGAACCTGGGACCTTTCAGTCCGCAGACTGAAGCTCTATCCACTGAGCCAAACCGGTTTTGACAAGAACAAATCGTTTTCTTTAGGAAAGACAAATGGAATTTTAGTAGAACAATCAGGAGATAGGGTAGTCGTCCTTTATCCACAGTTTCACTTTCTGCAGTTTCAGTTACGTTTTGTCGATCATGGTTCAAAAATATTAAACAGGAAATTCCAAAAATAAACAAGTCATGTTTGAGACTGTGCACTGTTCTGAGTATAGTGATGAACTCTCACACTGCCCTGCTTGGTTCTACACGGGACATGAGCCATTCCTTTGTCCAGCATCTTCACACTCTGTACACTGTGTACCCCATGGTCACCTGGTGGCTCTCCCAGTTTTCTGATCAGCGATCACAGGGTGTCAGTGCTTGTGTTTACATAAGCCTTATTTATCTTAATAATGACCCCAACATGCATGAGTAGTGGTGCTGGCAATTCAGATATGCCAGAGAGAAGCTGTAAAGTGCTTCCTTGAAGTGAAAAGTTATGCATGTATAGGAAATAACATAGCATATGTATATAGGGTTTGGTACTATCTGAGGTTTCAGAATCCCTTGGGGGGTCTTGGGTGTATTCCCCACGGATAAGGGGGTCCCGCTATAAAAATGTTTGTGAAGTTTGTACTTGTTTGGTGTTTTTGTTTTTTAAAGGGTCATAAAACTCTCCCAGAGAGGGCATTGACAGTAGGTTTACTTTTGGTTTCTCTCCTTGCAGTAGAAGCTGCCCATAGAGGGAATTTAAGGCAGTCCTCATTTCTCAAAAGTTCCTGTTTTTAGACAGACAGGGAAAGCTCCGAAAAAGGCTTCTTTCTACCATATGTTCAATTTCAAATGTCTTCAGCTTAAAATAATCTTCACGCCAACCCGGGGGTTCCAAGTGAGTCCCCACACTTTGAGTAATTCAGGTTTCCCAAGTTGACACTTCAAATGTGCCGTAGTTATTCTAGGATCAGTTAGCGACCATAAAATACCACGAGGAAGAAAAATGGAGAAGTTATTCTTAGTCACCATCAGCCTGAAAGCTCCCGATGGTATCTCTCTAAATGAATTGGCAACCTTAAATGACAAGAAGAAACGTGACATTTTTCTCAATAGATTATCCGTATAAATAGTGACTTAATTCGGTGCCAAGTTGCGCATGATCCACATGCTGTTAAATATTTGGTCAATCAGCTAACACCAAGGAGAGATGATTGACACATTATAAGTTCTGAGTTTGATTGAGCCTCCTTTCATTTGACATTTTCTGGGAAACATTTAGATCAGTCCCAAAGGGCCTTAATTTTGACAATTTGTTTCACAGCGAGCATATAATTATTGTGTGCATTTCGATGTTAGCCACGTTTTGCCTCTTTTATGGGAAAATGAATAGATTCAATGTTCATGCCATAACAGACAAATGTCAGAGTTTTGAAGGGTGAATTTGGTTCATTATTCAGACAGGACTTATTTATTACGGAGCATATTTCTAAATCATGGCGAAAATCAGTGGCAGAATGAATTCATATATAACATTATCTTTACATATATTGGAGAAACAAATCTAATAGGTAAAGTAAAACCAGATTCTACTGTCATCTTGTATATTTATAGAGCAGAATTAATGGCTTTAGGTTTTGTGGGGTTTTATACTTATTTATCAAAGAAAAGCTGGCAGTAATGTCAAAATAAGTCAACTTTGTTTTCTTTTTCTTCGTCATTAAAGCTTCATGTTATTTTTCGCTGAAAGAATCAACAGCATGTGGACCCTCTAATAAATTATCTGATGTCTTGAAAGGCTGTAGCCTTTATGTTCTCAAGCACTTCTCTGGTGGAAAATTAAAGATCCTCTACCCATCTTGCTATTTAGTTAATAGGGATTGGCGCATATAATGATACTGAACATTTTGTTTTTTACCCAGTGTTATGGAGGCAAATAAACAGAACACCCAGTTGATAATTTAGCTTCTTAAGTTTCATCCAGACACACCAAGATGTACAGATGTCTTCCATCTGAGGTGTTTCCTGGTCTGTGGCCACACAAACCCACCTCCCCTTTGGGCATTAAACTAGGAGCTCCATGAGAGCTTATAGAAGAACCATGTTGCTAACTCCCAGCATGTGATGCTGCCTGAGCATGCGTTATCTTTTCTCTCTCACTTGAATCTAATTGTAAGAAGAATTATTAGGCAAAACCCCCACAAATGTGGCCTGTGATCACGACAGGTAATAGATAAGAGGATGTCATTGTGTCGATAGCATGAGCTCAGCATATTCTCTTCCAGGAAAAGAAAATATAGAGAGAGCATAATCTGGCCCTAGCTGGGTTGGCTCAGTGGATAGAGCATCATCAGTCTGCAGATTGAAGGGTCCTGGGTTTGATTCCAGTCAAGGGCGCATGCCTGGGTTGCAGGCTTGATCCCCCGTAGGGGGCATGCAGAAGGCAGCTGATCAGTGATTCTCTCCATCATTGATGTTTCTAGTTCCCTCTTTCTCTCTGAAATCAATACACACACACACACACACAAATATATATATATGTATGTATACACACACACACACACACACACACACACACACACACACACACACTAGGGGCCCAGTTCATGAAATTCTTGCACTGGGGAGGGGTCCCTCAGGCCAGCCTGCCCCTTTCACATACTGGGAGCCCTCAGGGGATGTCCTACTGATGGCTTAGGCCCGCTCCCTGTTAGAGTAGTCTGGCCTCCCTTTTGGGGAGCGACTGGGCTGATCCGGGGAAGGTGCCAGCCCCATCACCCCGCTACTGCAGCCACTGCCAGTCACCACAGGCACCAAGGTATTTTCATTAACACGGACTCCAGTCCCTTCACCATGAAAAAATGACAACTTTCTTTAGGCATTTTCAAGATGTGCCTTTCATAAGATATGACATTTCTTTCTTTATTTTTCTTTTTATCCTCACCTGAGGATGTTTCCATTTTTTCCCCCTTCCCTCAGATTCCAGGATTGGCCACTTCCCAAGCCTCCAACCCAGGCTGTAGGCTTGGGAAGCAGATCGGGACTGAGGGAGATGGGCCGGACATGCGTTGGAGCCCTCCCACGGTTCCTCTCCGGCTGGCCAACCTCCCGCGTCTCTCCTTAGCCCTGGTTGTGCACAGGTGGGGTCCCTCAGCCTGGCCTGCACCCTCTCGCAATCCAGGACCCTTTGGGGGATGTTGGAGAGCTGGTTTCAGCCCGATCTTGCTCTCTGGTGGTCAGTGTGCTCCCACTGGGGAAGCACCGCTCAGCCAGAAGGCAGGCTCACGGCTGGCGAGCACAGCGGCAGTGCTAAGGATGAACAACTGCTGGCTTAGGCCCGCTCCCCCTGGACATCCACCGAGGGTTCCTGGACTGTGAGAGCATGCAGGCCGGGCTGAGGTACATCCCCCCACTCTCACCCCAGTGCACGCATTTTGTGCACTGGGCCTCTAGTATCTACATATTTTTCTGCCTTCACCGGTATATATGTTTACTTAAAATGGGTAAGACAATGACCATTGAAGAATAGAATATATTAAACACATTTCTGGCTCTTTGACATCCGGGAGACTGCCCCTCACAGGGTTAGCAATTCTTAGAGACGGTGAAAGACTTCCCTGGGAGCACGCCTTCCTTCTGTAATAACCGCCCAGAGCCCACACCCCAACATCTGCTTTTATTGAGCCCCCACATGGGCTCTTACACGCTGGGCCCCTGTCCACCTGTCCTCATCACCCCAGGGTCAGGAACCAGATGACCAGGGCGGCCCCCAAGCTTCAGATCCCACGGAAATGATTCCGATGGGCCGCTCCCAAGCCAGTTACCCTGCCCTGCCTGCTCCTTCCTGCGGAAACCACATGAGGCTCTCGCCCACGTTTCCCCTGGCCCCTCTGCCTTCTGCGGACTCTGGGGTGGCTGTGTGGCCCCCTGTGGGGTGGCAGGGTGTGCCCTGTCACTCGGGAACTGTGACACACTGCCTTTGCTGTGGCAGTCACCTCTGATTGGTTGGCTTCACTGTACATAAATAACAATATTTCCAAATAACAACATTTAGAACAATTTTAAGAGATGGACAGTGTTGCGGTTAGCGTTGAAGAGGAGAAACGAAGCATCCGAGACTTCAGGCTGCCCCTGAGTCACTCGGCCAGTGAAGGAGCGGGCTGGGTGGGATTGATACCACCGCTGCTCACATCCAAACGGGTCCCTGGAGCACCTTTCATTTACTTCTCCTCCTCTCTGAGCTTTTTTATTTCCTCTCCAGCTAAGCTGTCCCCTGTTATTACTGGCGAGCACCTTCTCAGATCTCCCCGAATGATCCAGCCTGAAAGATTGTTTTCTTGATTTATAATCCTTGCGAGATGGATAGGAGAGTATATCGTAGGCTATATATTTCTGGGGACAGAGGGCTTTCAGTTTGTGGAGGACAAATCTCATTACAACTAAGGAGTGTCTCATCGGACCACCTCCAGAAACATGGTGAGGTTCTGAAATGGTAAATGGCACCTCCTTTTTCCCCGTCTGAGTTTGCAAAGAGTTGAAAGAGCGAAGCAGGAGTCAGACAGATGGAGACAAATGCTTGCAAACTGGTGAAGCTTCCTCGATCTGGTTGCTCCAGCTCTGGTGCCAGTGGGCTTTCTCGCACTCCTCAGTGCCTGGCAGAGCCGCCCATCCCTGCTGACAGAGGCTGCAGGTCTTCTCTTCCTGCTGATCCGGAAGGGTGAGGCCAGTGTACTGGTTCTGCACAGGCCAACCAGGCGAGCGTGAGGGATCGGATGCGAGTCCACCGCCCTGGTTTGTTTCAGCAGAACTGCTCTCAGAAAGGTGGCGTGGTGCCAGCTGCGTTCTGACTTTGCCCATCAGCAGTCATGTGACTCTGGGAAACCATTTAATTCATCTATTTTTCAGGTTCCCCATCTGTAAAGAGCTCCCTCATAATGAGCACTCAGAGGACTTTTGATTATGAAGTGATAGGATATTTGCTCAAGAAATACTAAATAAATATTAGCTGTTGTGATAATTACGTTTTTTCCAGGCTCTCTTCAGAGTTAATTTTCATTGTGTGATACAGTAATTGCAAATAGAAAAAGAGCAGTGTTTCCCTTGCAAAATGGTTTTTCCAAAATTAGTTGGTGCTCCAAGAAAGAGAGCATAAACTTACCGAAACTATCAACAGGAGGCAATAATAAAGGCCAGTCCATTCACAGTCATGTGAGATACTCTTCAGAAGGGAACCAACCCGTCTATAATAATAAGAGCGTAATATGCTAATTAGGCTGGACAGCTGAAGGACCTTCTGGACGTCATTCCAGACGCCTTTCTGGACTAGGCTGCGGTGGTGGGGGCCACGGCAGAGGCCATTACGGGGAATCAGGCAGGCAGACGAGTGGTTAGAAGTGATGAGGCAGGCAGGCAGCGTGGTTAGGGATGATCAGGCAGGCAAGGGATCCCGGATTATGAGAGGGTGCAGGCTGGGCTGAGGGGACCCTCCCTCCCCGCCACCCAATGCATGGATTTAGTTCGCAAGGCCTCTAGTGTATAAAAATAAACTCCATGATATTTATGCAGAGAGCCTGGGAAATCTTTACTAAGAGTTATCGTTGATTTCCTGCATCATGTGTTTTGGCAATCTGCATTTACTAAAGAGTTTGTACGAATAAATGAATAGGTTTTCATTGGCTTTTACTTCATGGTGTATATATATATATATATATACTAAGAAGGATCATTTTTTGAGCCAATACTTGGGTTCAGGCTCTGTGCTGCAGGATCGCATTCAATCTTTCCAGGGTTTCGGGGAGAAGCTGGTGTCCCTATTTTTTTAAAATATATTTTATTGATTTTTTAAATTTAATTTTATTTTTTCTTACAGAGAGGAAGGGAGAGGGATAGAGAGTTAGAAACATGGATGAGAGAGCGACATCGATCAGCTGCCTCTTTCACGCCCTCTACTGGGGATGTGCCCGCAACCAAGGTACATGCCCTTAACCCGAATGGAACCTGAGACCTCCAGTCTGCAGACCCACACTCTATCCACTGAGCCAAACCGGTTTTGGCCTGGTGTCCCTATTTAACGTGTGCTCCCTGGAAGCTAAGGGCCTGGCCCAAGGTCACCTGGCTCATTGGCAGTGAGAAGGTAAACCCAGTCCCCCACTCTGCCCGGGAGCTTCAAAGAACCCCCCACGTAGATTCACACTCAGGCGCCACTCTTCCCTTCTCACTCCTCCTACAAGCTCCTGTGGAGAAAGCTTTATTCCTCAGATAAATCGGCTCTGTTTCATGGCTTGTATTTAGATTTTCCATTTCTTTTCAACAGGCGTAACACTAAGTTAAGCCCCTTCTCCAGGGGCTACGTCTTAGAGGTCTTTTAGAAATCAGAGTTTCTCAAAAGTGCCATGTCATCTCTTCTGCCATTAGGAAGTTTGCACACCAGAAGCACTTCTTAAATCAGGAGAAAGAAACTCGCGGTTTCTTTTGGGTGTAAAGCTCCCCCGATGGCGTAAATCAACAGTGCAGCGAGTTCCTGTGGGGAATTCTAGGAAGGAGCTAAACAGATGGCGTTTTAATTGGACAGAGGAAGCATCGCTATTTATTGATATAATTTAATTCATTTCTCTATGAATCATCTTTTTAGAAATCTAAGGGGAAAGACACGCCTGAATATTCTAACTCAAAAGAACCCCAGAACATTTGACCGGGGAAGCAGGAAATGCTTGTTAGCGGATGTTGGCGGTGCTATCCCTGCCAGGGTTTCTCCTGTTACTTGAAATTCTAGTTAATTATAGTTTGGTTGCTACTTTCATGCTGAATGAAATGAAGGATTGTAATATATGCTCCTCAGAGGTGTAAGAGCAAATGTGTAGGCAGCTTCATCTGTCGACAGGAAAAGTAAGACGTGCCATCCCCAGCATGCTGCCTGCTGCCCGCCTCTGTCGTGGACTCAGGTTCCATATTACCCATATTTTCCAGAACACACTGCGTGCATCCCCTGGACACACCGAGCAGTGATCAGCGTCCTCCCAGCTGCCCCTGGGCTGTGGCAGATACGTACACATGTGCATTTGGGCACACAAAGAGTTAATTTTAGTGCATTTCAGGCTTGCTCTGGTTTTTAAAAAATTCCAAAAGATGAATATACTTACAGAGTTAAGGTGTCATTCTACCACTTTCTGAGCTCACGGAAATGATGGTTATAGAAATAGAAAATGTCACAGCAGAATGGAAATTGGGTCCCAGGACTTCTTGGAAAACTTGTAGCGAACTGATATTCTTACATTCCCTGGCCTGATGGCTCATTTGGTTAGCATCCCATACTCCAGGTGGTTTGGGTTTGATGCCCCAGTCAGGGCACATTCCTAGGTTTTGTGTTTGATCTTCAGTGGGGACATTTATGGGAGGCAACTGATTGATGTTTCTCTCTCACATCAATCTCTCTCTTTCCCTCCCTCTCTCTTCCTTTTTCATCCTTTCTCTCTCTAAAATTAGTAAATGTATCCTTAAGTAAGGATAAATGTTCTTACATAGTGGCAAACAAAAAAAAAAGTATAGGGATTAAGCTTGGTTTTGAATCCTGTATCATTGATTATTTATTGGTTGATCTTATCATTTTCTGATCAATAACTCTCCATCACCTCTTATCTGTTACATGTGGTGGTGGTAAAAAAAATGTATAAAATAGTAACAGCAAAAACAATGACAAGGGAAAATATTTCTCATCACTCACTATGTGTCAAGTCCTTCTTTAGCACTTTACTCATATTATCTCACTTAATCCTCCAAACTAACTTATAAATAGGAACTTATTATTTTTTAAATCCTCACCTGAGGATATTTTTCCCATTGAACTTTAAGAGAGAATGGAAGGGGAAAGAGAGAGCTATATCAATGTTAGAGAGACACATCAATTGGTTGCCTCCCATACCCACACTGACAGGCGGGGATCAAACCTGCACCCAGGTATGTGGCATTGACTGGGAATCAAATCTGAGACCCTTCAGTGCATAGACCAATGCTCTAACCATGTAGCATGCTGACCAGGGCTGTGACTTCTTTTATACTTGCTTTCCAGATTAGAAAGCTAAAGTTTAAAGTTTAAATTAGAAGTGGCAAGGTTGTATTTGGTATTTACTAGTAAGTACATACTCTTAACTACTCCCTCACTCTCTCACCGCGTTTTCTAAGTTGCAGTTTATCCAACCAAAAATCAGAGGGGTGATGTGTTACCATAAGGATTAACTTAAAAAAGAAAAACCTAAAGAGCTGAGGACAATGTTTGGGACGTAAGACAACTTTTGTACTACTAGATCATATTTCATTTAGAAATGGATTGTTTTTTATTTTTATTTTTAAATATATTTTATTGATTTTTTACAGAGAGGAAGGGAGAGGGATAGAAAGTCAGAAACATTGATGAGAGAGAGACATCGATCAGCCGCCTGCTACACGCCCCACACCGGAGATGTGCCTGCAACCAAGGTACATGCCCCCGACCAGAATTGAACCTGGGACCTTTCAGTCCGCAGGCCGATGCTCTATCCACTGAGCCAAACCGGTCTCGGCAAGAAATGGATTTTTTTTTAAATTTAGGATGTAACTTACATACATTAAAATAAAACTATTAGTTCATAGTTCTGTGAAATTTCCCCCATTTTTAATGAAAATAATTGATATATATCATTGTATAAGTTTAAGTGTTGTTGTTTGAGTTACATTCCTTATGAAATGATTACTACAATAGGGTCAGCTAACATAAATCTTCTCACATAGCTGCAGTGAAAAGAAGAGAAAGAAGGAAAGAAAAAAGGGAAAAGGTTTTTCTTTTTGTAATGAAAACTCTTAGGATTTACCCTTTTAATGAGTCTGATCTCCTTTTCTATGAGTTTGGGAGTTTTTGTTTTATATAGTATTTGTATTTCTCCGACTTATTTCACTTAGCACAATGTCTTCAAGATCCATCCATGTTGTCACAAGTAGTAGTATTTCCTCATTTTTAATGGCTAGTATTCCATCATATACATATTGCAGGTTCTTTATCCACTCATTATTGGTGGATGCCTTCTTGTTTCTATGACTTGGCTATTATAAATAATGCTGCAACGAACATAGCAGGGCAGATATCTTTTTGCGTTAGTGATTTCATCTTTGGATATATTCCCAGAAGTGGGATTGCTTGGTCGTATGATAGTTCTAATTTTGGGGGATTCTCCTTACTGTTTTCTACGCTGGCTGCATCACCTTACATTCCCACAAACTGTGCACAAGGTTTCCCTTTTATTCCACATTGATGGCAGAACGTGTTGTCTCTTGGTTGTCGATGATGGCTGTAGGCATGTACATTGCTTCAAGTGACAGAAAACCTGAAAATGATTGATTAAACAAATAGAGGTTTAATTTTCTCACATAACAAAAAGTTGCAGAGTTAAGCAGTTCCAGAGTTGGTTCAACAGTTAAGTCATGTAAAGGCTGATATTTGTATGATTTGTTTGGTGTTTTTCTAATACATAAAATTGAATTTATTGGTGTTAATAAAATTATATAGGCATCAGGAGCACAATGCTTATGTTGGCAGAGTAGCTGCTGCCGCTGCAGATGTCTGCCTTTAGAGAGGAAGGGACAGGGCGGAAGACAACAGCTTCTCCTCTCTCTTTTCTCAGGAAGATGCATCCTTTGTCTTTTTCCTGAGGTAAGAACTAGGTTACTAAGTTCACATTCACTTCTCACTGCAAAGGAGGCAAGGAATGTGCATTTTGATGCTTTATATTTTTCCAATTTCTACTGTTGACGGCAGTAGCATGAAAAGTGTTGGTGATGCCTCTTTTCCCCAGTAAAACATCAATTTCTTCCACCTTTTTTTTTCTTTTAAAATTCCTCCCAACACTGGGGTATTTTCAGCCAGGAAAATATGCTGAACTGTGTGAATAGGTCAGACAAGATCCAGACAGGAGACATAGCTCTTCCTTTACCCAAACTGATGCTTGTCATGAAAGTGAGATAAACTGGCAGTGAAATTCTGCTGTTGCTACTTTTGTATTTTCAGCTGTGAACTTGATAAACCATGAGATGGTAAGGAGCACAGTAATAATATACAGACTATCTATTAGATGTGTAGGGCCTGAGAATATGATAGATGAGTGACATAGAGGGAGGTTGTGATGTCCCTTTCACCTTTATTAAAATATGGCTTAAGTAGTTTTTTTAAAAATCTATTTTATTGATTTTTTACAGAGAGGAAAGGAGAGAGATAGAGAGCTAGAAATATCAATGAGAGAGAGACATTGACCAGCTGCCTCCTATACACCTCCCACTGGGGATGTGCCCACAACCAAGATACATGCCCTTGACCGGAATTGAACCTGGGACCTTTCAGTCTGCAGGCCGATGCTCTATCCACTGAGCCAAAGTGGTTTCGGTGATGACTCAGGTGTGTTGTCCAAACTGGACCGGGAAGGGATATTTACATTGTGCACTACTGATGCTACTGCAGTTGTGTGAATGGCTCTGCTTCCAAGTTGCGCCGAGATTTACCAGTGCCATTCACTGAGCTCTGTACTTGAGACACAAATTAACACAATGTACTTCCTTCCTACCACACAGGTAAAAAGGTGGGAGGATAATTTTTTCTGAGCTGCAACCCAGAGGATACATATGATAAAGGAGCACAGTGATGGCTCCAGAGTACTGTTTAGTCCCTGGTGTATTTCTAAGGCTGAACAGGGGAATGTTATTTTTAACTGGAGAGGATTAGCATACTTGGCAAGTAGAAAATAATGAGGGAAGATGTGGAGAGGATACAGGATATATTAAAGGAACTAGAATGATGTGGATTGATTTCAGGGTGCATGAGGCAAAAAAGAGTGAACATTAATTTGGGATCAGAGTGTGGGAGGTCATAAAGGAGCCGCTAAGCTTAAAAAATAGTTTCTTTTTAATTATAGTAATGCTGACCAAAGATCTTATTTGGGGTGAAACTGGGACTGATCATTGTGATTCGTAGAGACATAAATTAGTCATTGTGAAAGCCTCATTAGCGAGCTACTGTTCGAGGAAGAATGACAGGTGGAAGTTATTAAAATAAAACAGGCAAGAGAAACAGAACACACCAGGGTGAAAGAGTATAATGAGTTTAAGGTAGAAAACTCTCTTATTTTTTTAATCAGAAAGTTGAAGAAATTTAAAGACTGTTTAGAATAACCTAAGTTCACTCAACTACTGTCCTCTGAATTCCTACTGTGTGCAAGGCATAGTATTTTTAGCCATAAAACGTGAGATCTGTATCTCTCCACTTCTTCACATGACAGGTGGGGCAAAAAAGTATATGAATGACTTCCAGTAACGGCAAAGCATTGCGTTAGGCTAACCCTCCGCAGACAGCAGTGATAACTCCAAACCAATATCAGAAAGTAATAGTTGACTGCACTGGAGAATGACCAAAAGCAATCAGAAACTGTAAGGTAAATAATCTTTGGAAAAAAAAAAGAAAGAAAGAAATAGCCTAACTATGATTTGTGTTTCTGATTGTTGTGAGTGGGATCAAGACCTCGAGGAGAAAACCACAGTCTTCTGGATACATAGTCAGAAAAATGGAATTTAGGCTGAGACCGGTTTGGCTCAGTGGATGGAGCGTCGGCTTGTGCACTGGAAGGTCCTGGGTTCGATTCCTGTTGGGGGCATGTACCTTGCTTGTGGGCACATCTCCACTGTGGGGCATGCAGGAGGCGGCTGATTGATGTCTCTCTCTCATCGATGTTTCTGACTTTCTATTTCTCTCCCTTCCTCTCTGTTAAAAAATCAATAAAATATATTAAGGAAAAAAAAAGAAAAAGAAAAATGGAATTTAGGCCTCCTGGTGGCTGGAATCTGAGTTGAGAGATCCCAGAAAGAAGGAAGGCACAGGAAGAGGAAGCCCCTTGAACTTGGTTCTGTTCAGGGGAGATGTCAAAGCTGTCACAAAAAAAAAAAAAAAAAAAGCACACAACTGATCCTGAAAGAACTGAGCAGAGATTTCAGCTGCTGTTCATTTCAGAGAGAGAGGAACAGTTTGAAGTTTGAGTCCAGCCACGTTACCAGTTTGTTAAGATAAAAATCAACAAACACTTTAAGGAAAGATATTAGATTCTAGTGTCTCTGTCACAAATATACAATCTCTTAAATATAATAAAAATATTAGACATGTAAAGAATAGGAAAGTGTGATTCAAAAGTAAGGAAAATATAGCATATAAAGACAACTCAAAATAATTCAGGTTTTGTAATCAATAGATAAGAACCTTAAAATATGCATTATAAATATATTTCAGGAAATTAAAAGGAATGGGTATTTCTCATCTTAATTTCCTAATGGAAACTCATTTGAGAAGGGTTGTAGACAAAAGAAAGAACATAAATTATCAATATCAGGGATAAAAGAAGAGATATTGCTATAATGCTACAGATATTTAAAAGTTAATAAGTGAATAATATGCGTTTAGGTCAATAAATCAGAAAACATAGTTTAAATATACACATTGATAAAATCTAGAACTTGTCCAACTGATGGAATGTAATAGGAAGTCTGAACACAAAATACATACACGCCTACAATAAATTGAATTTGTACCACCAAAAAATGTTCAAATACACACATGCGCACCAACATGCATACAGAGGTAGTCTCACTGTTTAAATTCCGTCAAACACTGAAGCAAGAAATAACACCAGTTCTCCTTCAGAAATTAGAGAATGGAAGCTTCCCGATTCGACTCATGAGACCAGCAACATGCTGTTATCAAAGACATTACAAAGAAAGAAAATTAAGACTACTATCTCTGATAAACATAGCTGCAAACATCCTTGATGAAATATTAGCATTTTGAATCCAGGTCTATAGCAAAGGGACCTTGCATGATGAAAAGTAGGGTTTATAACTGGAATGCGAGATTGATTTAGCATTTAGAGAATTCATTTTAAACAGACTAAAGGAGAATATTTCCTGAAATCACCATACCTGCCTTGGGAGAGAAGGATCTTTTCAGAACAATTAAGAGCTGGTTCAGACTGGGAATCCCACTGTGAAAATGGCTGTATGTAATTAATATCGCATTGTTAAATTTTCAGCAGTATTATCTTTGTCTATGCCAGCACCTGGGCACCAAGGCAGTGCTGGGCTTAGGTGGAAGGTAACTTAAGCCATAGTTTATGATATGAGGGAACAACTATTTTAACCAGAAGGTTTAAAATAACAAAACACCCAGTGTGATTTCATGTTAGATCTATTGAAAACCTTCATGCATCATTTTGTGTTATTGGGAACCCTGGAGGATCGAAGAGAACTCTGCCATAGGTTCTATTGGCCATTTTCATACCTTATTTCAGAAGACATTAATCTTTTCCACCTGCTATTAGAGCACCAACTCACAGAGGGCTTTTATTTTAATTTCCAAGTTTTCATTTGGAAATCTCTGCCCTCCCCCTCCAAGGAGTTGCCTACCCGTGAAAGGAAAACTTAGGAAAATTAAACATTAGAAGCTGTAAAAATATGATTCACTTTTTCAATTAGTGATTCACAGAAGGTGTCTTTGCTTTTTGAAATATTCGGAATCTGCTTTTTGGTTTTGGGAATTAGTAAATTCAAGGTGAAATACCTAATTGAGAGCAGCAGGGTCTAAAGAGGTCTCACATGTCCTAACTTCTAGATCATTGCTTTTCTCTGCATGCCCTTCATCCACCCGCGTTCTGTGGGGGATTGCATTTAAGGTGAACAGAACATAAGCACAATGTGCCAATGTAAATAATTGTGGTGTAAAATAGATTTTTAAATGGTGTGCACAAGGTAGACATTTTCTGTTCAACTTTTATTTGGACTGGAACACAGAAAAATTATTAAAACAATTTCCAATTCACGAACAACATAAAAACCATATATGAATCCAAGAGTACAAATGTTAATTAAACAAAAAAGTATAGCTTGAGGGCATTTTTAAAAAAGCTGCAATAACATTGTTTCTTTCTACAGATAGCTGTGTACTTCTTGAAGTTAAGTTGCATTTTAAAACTTGTATGTGTCTAATACAAAGAAGGTAGGGAGCATTTGTTTAAAGGAGGTGCTTTTAAATGCATTCTATCATATTTTCCCTTTGAAGAAACCCTGCAGCATTACACATTTTAAAAAAAACCACATGAGTCTAATGATGCGATTTCACTTTTAAAGAGTGTTCAACATCTCTCCTCATATCATTTAAAATTCAAATTCCTCAGCACTGCCTCGAACTGCCCCCTCAATTCCTGCTGCTTTTTTTTTCTATTCCACTATTACTCAGCAGGTACCTGTACTTAATTCAGCCTTGCTAAACTACCTACTGTTTCTCTAAGATCCTGTTTCTAAGATTTTGCTTACATTGTCATCTATGCCTGGAGTATCCTTACCTTCTTACCTAAGTAATGTTATTTTACTAATTGTCAAATACATTGCTCAAGTGTTTCTTCCACTTAATACCTCAGGCAGGATAACTACTCCTCCCTCTGATTCTGCAGTGGTTATATATCCTACTCTAAGCATGCATGTCTCATCTACAATCTATATATATAAAAGTCTAAGCAACCAGCTGACTGGCTGACCGGTAGCTATGATGTGCACTGACCACCAGGGCAGACACTGAATACAGGAGCTGCCAAGCTGTAGTTACTTGGCAGCTGCGGTTCTCAGGAGATGAGCCCGATTCTGGGGTGCGTCACCCAAGAACTGCCCTCTCACAATCTGGAACCCTAAAGGGTGATGTTGGAGAGCTTGTTTCGACCAGATCCCTGCAGGCTAGGCCAAGGGACACTACCAGTGCATGAATGCATTCACCAGGCCTCTAGCATTTAAATAATTGATTATTCTATTTGAGCAGGGATTGGTAAATTAAATCGGCCCCCAGCTTGTTTTTATAAATAAAGTTTTATTAGATCAAGCTGCATCCATTTATTTACATATTGTGATTTCATGCCACAGTGGCAACATTGTGTACTTGTGACAGATTATATGGCTCATTAAGACTAAAATATTTATCTGGATCTTCACAGAAAAAATATACCAATCCTTGTACTAGACTGTGACCTTCAGGAGAGCAAACACAAAGATTTACTCACATCTGAGTTCTTGACATTTTGCTTTGTACTGCCCCATCTCTTAATTGTTTGTTGAACCAGCCATAAGTAAGTATATTACAGTGGTTAAGAGTCTAATATACGAATTTTAGCTATGTGACTTCTAATCTTTCAACTTTCTAGAGGTGAGACCTAAAATGAATTCAAGTGTGCCTCAGTTTTCTGTAACAGAAGGATAATAATGTCTTCCTCTCATGACTAATGTGAGAATTAAATCTTGTAATATACAATTAGACTTGAATCTAGGGACTGTTGTGTATGAAATACTCAATACCTACTCTTGGAATTATTATTACACTTAGTTCATAACATGTTGTAGGACTTTAGTAATTAAAGAACTCTGGGCCTCATTTTCCTCCCATAAAGTAGAAGTATTATCTTACAAAGTTCCCTTATACGTACTGCTATAATTTTATGATTGTACTAGAGGCCCGTTTTAGGAAGATTTGTGTAATAGACCTTCCTTCCCCAGGCTGCCGGCACCGGTTTTCCTCCAGCACCGGGACCCACGCCTTTGCTCTGGCCGCTGCCTTCTGTCTTCTCTCAGTCCACAGCCTCAGTCTTTGCTCCAGCCAGAGCGCTGCTCCTGTAGTTCCCTTACCCCCCTGAGCCCCCTGCCCTCCCTGTCATAGCAGATGTCCCACCCCACCCAGCCATTCTGTGCCTGCGTATGTGCTGCCCAGAGGCCTGGATGGCTGGGGAGCAGGGCTCCCTCTACTTTGTTGGGTTAATTTGCATACTCACTCCTGATTGGCTGGTGGGTGTTGCAAAGTGTTGGCCAATTTGAATATTTCTCTTTTATTAGTGTAGATGAGTACATGTATGGTTCCTACAGACCTTGAGAGAGTAAAGGGACATCATCATGGGCATCAAGAGCAATCGTTGATTCAACCATACATCCACATCACTCTCGGAGCCAAAAAGAGCCGACGCTTAGAAATAGGCATTTGTCACCAAAACCGGTTTGGCTCAGTGGATAGAGCGTCAGGGACTGAAAGGTGTCAGGTTCGATTCCAGTCAAGGGCATGTATCTTGGTTTCGGGCACGTCCCCAGTAGGGGCCGTGCTTGAGGCAGCTGATAGATGTCTCTCTCTCATTGATGTTTCTAACTCTCTATCCCTCTCTCTTCCTCTCTGTAAAAAAATCAATAAAATATATTTTTTAAAAAAAGAAAGAAATAGGCTTTTGTGCTTCGTAAGATTAAAGACTTCATGGTCTGAGCTCAAATAAATCAGGGCCAGAGAGCCATCTACAACCCTGAAAGGCATCTAACCAGACAAAAATAACTTATGCCAAAGATCTGAGAGACTCTTTGTAAATCCTCACCCGAGGATATTTTGCCATTGATTTTTAGAAAGAGTAGAAGAGAGAGGGAAAGACAGAGAGAAATATCAATGTGAGAGAAACACATTGATTGCCTCCTGCACATGCCCCAACCAGGGCCCGGGCCGGGGAGGAGCCTACAGCTGAGGTGTGAGCCCTTGATTGGAATCAAACCTGGGAACTTTCGGTCCTCAGGCCTACTCAGCCAAACGGGCTAGGGCGTGAGAGATTTTTAACATGAATCATTCTGATGAGATTGTAAATCAAGAGTGGGATTTGATTAATTTTTGCTGTACATGATAATTCTGTTTTAAAAATTTATATGTCATGCAGAGAGTTTAATTCTACCCAGCATTTCCATTTTATTTAAAAATATAGTATAAAACTTTAACATAAAAAATATCACATGACATTTATATTTTACTGTGTTTGTAATAAAGTTTCTTTCTCAGCTTTCAGTAATCAAGGAGTTAGACAACCTCAGATCCAGGACCTTTTGAATGGACAAAATATAGCAAAAAACCTAAATACGCTCCAAAAGCTCTGAGAAGTTGTATTGTCAGTCAAATATAGTGACCTGATATTTAACTCAGACCAGCAGTAGGCTCCTTTCTCTTGGGAACAAAGATGACTTTGTCTGCTGAACATGACAAGAAGCCCTGAAGACATATTTCTAAAAGGTTATTTCACATATAAAGACAACCCGTGTCTTTATTGAGACCGCAAGGATGATTAACTTAAATCTTAAATATGAGAGAAGGGTGAACTAAGGAGGAACATAGGAAAATATTTTGAAGTAGATTTATGAGTGAGATTGAGAATATTTGGGTAAAATACCTTTTCTGTTACTTTCTAATGTTAATCATTTATGACCCAGTTACCACAGAACAATCCATTGGCCTTTGCTATTGATTGTAAGCATATCTATGTTAACTTTCATAACACTGTAAATTTTTTTTTTTAAATTTTAATCAAGGATAACATTTCATACCCAAAATACAATACACTTGTTTTCCTTTGAGGTTTGTTTGTCAAATGATAAACAATGAAATCGGTATCTATGGAGATCTCTAATTTCAACTTTTTGTAATTACATTATTTTTCATGGCACTTACCTCTGCATGTTAGAAAGAACATCACGGGCATTTTCAAGATTTATAAGACTTTTCTGAGCACTTTAATTAAAGAGGAATGGATGGGTTGGATAACTTGTGGAACATGTAGGCCATTGTAAATTAGAAATGGACAAACACTATTGCATCATTTTTAGATGCGCTGTTGGCAGATAATAATTACATGTTTTGTCTGTTCTTTTTTTTAAGGGCTGTGAATTTTAAATGATAACACTCCTCTCACCTCTGTGAGAAATTGAGTCTCTATAATCAGCTCAAGCTATGCCTGCTTTCCTTGGATTCTGTTATTTAAAGCATACTCTTTTTCAGTCGTTAATTATTATGTATTATCTTCCCTATAATTATTTTTTCGTTTTCTGCCTCACTTATTTTTAGATGTCACAACTGCACTTAGTTGAATACTAGATAAAAATACATTTAGTCATTGCAATCTTGCCTCATTACTCTGCCCTTCCATGGTTCTGGATCATTTCTTGTGAACTTCTTGGAACTCTCTCCAATTTGTCTTCACCTTTGTGTCATTTCGGTGAACTAGATGAAAGCCAGGGGCAAAAAGAGACAAGGGACTCACTGCCCTGGAATGGAGAGCTAATTCACAGCAGCTCGGCATGGTGGCATATTCCTGTATAACGGCTCCTATACCTGTGTCTCCACAACCTCAGAGGCTGGGTTTTTTAATTTCCTGGTTATGCCACCATGTATAATACACTTTATTTCCAGTAAGTTGACCATAAGTGTTCTGAGCAGAAGGTTCTCTAAATTTCTGAGCTCTAAATGATGTCTAGCACCATTAAACAAAATGAAATGCACTTTGTTTCTACAGCATAAATTTGTGTGTTTTGGTCAGCATTATTATTTTTTAAATATGTTTTTATTGATTTCAGAGAGAGGAAGGGAGAGTGAGAGAGTTAGAAACATCAATGATGAGAGAGAATAATTGATCGGCTTCCTCCTGCACACGCCACACTGGGGATCGAGCCAGCAACCCCAGGCATGTGCCCTGACCGGGAATCAAACTGTGACCTCCTGGTTCATGGATTGATGCTCATCCACTGAGCCAAGCTGGCAGGGCTTGATCGGCATTCTGTATCCACTGCCTAAGACAGTACCTGACACATCCCTGCTTTAAAGATACTAACTAATGCCAAATGGAAAAAGGAATGGATGGGGTTTTTACAACAGGGTTGTGATGTACAGATTACTTTATGCCAGTCAAGGTCCAGGAAGGAGACAAAAACTGCAGCAGTTGCTTTAACAGAGACAAATATGATTTAAAGAATTGTTAACTAGGTATAAAAAGACTATTTGGTAGGCAATTAAAAAAACCCGCCATGAAAACCGAGCTATTCCAGGTAGCAGTTTCAGAAATAGCTGACTCCTCTCTGGAAGAGTGTGGAATTATTTAAACTAGAAGCTTGGAGGACACCCTGGTAGGGCTGACACTCAGGCCTCTGGTACTATAGGAGGAGCCCCTTGGGACCAGGATTCTGGGCTTTGAGGCCAGCTGTCTCCTGTGGGTGCAGGTGTCTCTGAGGGGGGAGCTCCGATGAAGCTGACATGGCGAGCATTGAAGAAACTCCAGGCTGTATTGTTACGCTGCTATAGGAATGCGCTGTAGCTACAGGGTGAGGAAGTCAGGCCAGGGTCATGCTGGCAGGAAGGGAGGAGACCGGCATGTGGAAGACAGGAGGGAAGCATCCAGAAGGAGCAGGGCCTGGATGTCCTTCTCCAGGCCAACGGAGAGAAGTTTCTGAGAGGAGTCCCAGCCCAGCTCAACTAAGTGTGGCTGTTCCTGTTTTACAGACAAGACCCTAAGGCAGAGGGAAGTTAGTTCGTGTCCACTGTTTTCCAAGTTCACACACGTACCAGAGAAGGAGGGGAAGAGTCCAAGTTAGTGCCATTCCCCACCAAGTCCTATAACATGGTCTGGGGAGTTGTGGGAAAATATATAATAAATACTACATTTACTACATTATAAATATTATATGTGTTATACATATGTATGTGACAAAAACTATTAGAACGGCTTTTAGGCCTCATTATAAAGTTCAAAAGAAAGTATTTTTCCTTATGAAAAAACATTTATTTTATATGTTTTTACTGATTTTTTTTTTTAGAACGAGCAGAAGGGAGAGGATAGAGAGATAGAAACATCAACGAGAGAGAAACATGGATCGGCTGCCTCCTGCATGCTCCTCACTGGGGACAGAGCCCACAACCCAGACATGTGCCCTGACTGGAAATCGAACCTTGACTTTCTGGTTCATGGGTCAGTGCTCAACCACTGAGCCACACCAGCAAGGCTGAAACTTAAAAAAAAAATGTTTACATCTGGCCCACATTAAGTCACAAATAAAATTTTCTGGGAAGAAATAGCAAATCAAGCAACTCTATTAAAAAATTCTATATACTTGTTATTTTATCTTTTATTTTGTATTATTTTTAGATAATGTGTTTTCTTATATGGGCCTGTATTTTACTTCAGGAACACATTTTAAAACAACCATAATTAACTTGTTTAAGAAAAATTATTCAACTCAGAAACATAACAGTCATTTAGTAGCATCTGCTCTGAGTGAACTCTTGTTTCTTCACCAGGTGCTCACAATTATAAAATACCCCTTTTATGTTAAAGCACAGTATACAAGATAATTGTACAACAGCATTTTTTTGCTACATAAGTACATTTTAGTTTATATTGATTTGGCCATTTTTAGGACTGTCTTTTATAAAGTCTATGCTGTTAACTAGTATCTTCTGTTGAAAAATATCTGTTTGAAAATAAGGGGCATTCAGAGAGAGTCCTGTTCAGTGGCAATTTGTAAAAGAATCCAAGAAGGGAGTAGAGGGGAGATCAATAATACTGTCACCAATTAAAAGAAAAAAGAAGCTAACGAGAGAGTTGTCTTGGTCTGAGGGTAATGGCAGCTAGAGCTGTGTGCTTTATCATTTTCCTGCTAAGCAGGGTGATTCTCACTGACACAATGTTTATCAACAACCTTGTGGAAAATCCGGTTCTCTAAACACCGTTTATTGTAAAGAAGTAGGTTTGGGTGATGGTCTAGAGTTATGTGTCTAAGATTATATCAATAATTCAAATACTTTAAAAAATATTTTATTGATTTTTTACAGAGAAGAAGGGAGAGGGATAGAGAATTAGAAACATCAATGAGAAACATCGATCAGCTGCCTCCTACATACCCACTACTGGGGATGTGCCTGCAACCAAAGTACATGCCCTTGACTAGAATCGAACCTGGGACCCTTCAGTCCTTAGGCTGACACTCTAACCACTGAGAAAACTAGTAAGGGCAATAATTCAAATACTTTTAAAGAAAATATAAAATGATAAATAGGCCTAAACAGCAGTATGTAAGTTATACCAATTTCAAGAGATTCGTTGCCTCAGGATGACAGTCCACATTCTCAAGATATCAGCAAGCATTATTTTTTAAATATGTGAATCAATCTTTCATGTAACAAGAATTTTACATAAGTTCTCTACTTTCAGCATTGGTAAACACTGGGGAGTATGAAAGATGACCTCAGCAGTTACTGCCCTCGAGGAGATATCAATTAATCACTGAGACAACTTTTTTACCAGGAAATATTCGAGAACAATTTTGGGCACTAATGAATTATAGTTGACTTTTCATAATAACCAGGGAAATAATCCAAGTGATGGGATTAGGCTGGGCATGAAAATATATTTCTAATTATTGTGTGGGAAGGCTCTATCATCGATGAAGGTGTTTTCCAACCTTCACCTACATATCTTCCTTCTGAATCACGTCCTGACTTCCCCTTCAGGCATCCTGTTCCCTTCCACCTTCCTACCTCCATGAAATGTGGTTAGATATTTTTGCTTTCGTCTTTCATAGCACTCTTCTTAGGCCCTGAAGCAGACTTTCTCATAGAGAATTGAAGTCTGCTTTGCTTTCTGTCTTTGAGGGCAGTAGCATCTGAGCTTCATCCTGTCCCTGCTCAGAGGTGAGCTGGATAGCTTGTCAAGACAGATCCCACCTCTTTTGTCCACTCTAGGTCCATAGTATCTGCTGTTAGAGTTGCTCAAGAGGTTTGCAGGCAACTTATAGCTTTTGGAAAAAAAACCTGTGCTTATGCAATTCTGTGATAACCAAATATAACCTACCTCTTAAAGGTCGACATTTCTCAGGAATGAAAACAACCGCCCACACAGTCAGCAGGGTCTTCTTCCGGTCTCTTGCGGAAGTGGTGGTCATTCTAAGAAAGAAATTAAAATCATGCATGAGTGGGGGTGGGGAAGGCAGGGAAAGTCCAACTCTTGGTCTAGACCCACAGGCCATGTCCAGGTATTGATGTTTGGTTTGACAACAGCTAACCCCAACTTGCTCACCAGGAGCCACAACTCCTGGGTTCGGACTAATCTTGGTGTGAAGTGTGCTCCTGGTTAGGTAAGAAAAGACAGTAGGCCTTCCCCATTCATATGCTGAGAATGTCCAGGGTCACTGTGCTTTCCTGAATGCCTGGAACACTCATTCTTGGATTGAACACCATCTGATGCCGTCCCTTGGTGTACATGGGGGCTCCTACACTCACTGCACTGTCCGTGATGCCCATCCTGCTTGCACTGCCCTTCTGCTCTCTCTGGCCAGAGGGAGACATTCTGGAAGATTCTTCAGTCATATGCAGACCTGAATCCCACCTCTTTCTCCTGGGTGTGACTCCCCGTGGCTTTCTTTCTGCCTCACTACAATTTTTTTAAATATTAAAATATTACACATGATTTAAATTCATAATAAGAAGAGTAATACTTTATTAACATCGGTGAAAGAGAAGGAATGCCAATTATCAACATTTCAAAGGAAATCAATTATTACAGGCTATCAATGACTAGAATTCATTGGAATTCACGCTATTCCCATAGAATCTTGCTATTCACATGGAACCACAGAGAATAAGGGACCAGACAATGTAACCTGTCAAACATGGGTCTAAGTGTGAGTCATTTCATTCACCATTTTTACCACTTTCTGATTAAAAGAATTATGCTAGGGGTTACATAGATGAATTAAAAATCTAAGTATTGGCATGTTCTTACCCAGCAGGTTTTAAGAGTTTTGCCATTTGCTACCAGTGGAATATTATTGATTAGAGATTTTTATTATCTGTATAGGGAAAAAGTAGAAAAAAATACCTTTTGCATGCATTGCCCATTATCTGTTTACTGAAATGTATATGTAATAGATACCCTCAACTGGTGGAGATAATATTTTGAAAAGCAATGTCTACCTTTAATCAAAGACAAATCAATTCATGATTGGTGATTCGGTTTAAAAAATAATAACATAGGTGGAAGGCATTTCATATTATTTATTTAGAATCTTGTCAATCTGCGTCAATATATCATATTTACATTTTCACAAAGGGACAAAAATCAAAGTGAACATAATCTGTAGATGATTGGTTTTTATTAAATGAAACAATTGCCAAGGAAGGCCTTCAAAAAACCAAAGTATCTTTTATTTCCCCAGTGATGCCTTATATCCTTAATCTTTGCTCAGATGGAATTTTTATATGTGTACTAAACAGTACTAAAATAGGATTTTTAATGGCAAGAATTACAGGCTCTTAACTGCATAATATGATGAGCAGTGCTATAACTTAGTACTTATAGGGTTTTCCTGCATTTTAGAATAGTTTGTTTAAAACTGTTCTAATGTGTTTATAGCTCTTTTTCTATCAAGCCTGATTTAAACAGTGCCTTATCAAGTTTTTACTGCATATATTGGGTGGAAATACTCACTTTGTGTATGTCTCTAGCTAAAATCCATAAATCAGATACCCACAATGCAACTGCAGAATTATATTAGATTTGTCATAAACTTGAGAAGGCTTGAGTCACTGCAGACTGATGGCAAAGCACCAACCATTCCTGCAAATATTCAAGCATAAAATAAAGAGAAAAGTAGAGGAAGGGGGAGCAAAGAGAACCACAGAATAAATTAAGTCAGTCTTAGCACCATCATTTCAGACTGCATTCTGGGGAATCTTCCTGTTGCACATGGTATTTATTTTCTGATATTTTTGAACATAGTGGTCTTGGACCAAACAAGGGAACTGTTATAATCTCGCAAGGTTAGAGTTTACAGAGATGTCTGCTTGCTGCTTGTTTTTACTATTAAAGACCCTCTCTGTTTCAATGTCACAAACTGTAAATCATCAGTTTTGAAGCTTACTAGTAGAAGCTATAAAAGAGATTGTGTTGGCAGTTACTAAAGGGATGTTAAAGCAATTTTAATGGCTGTCTGGAAGCCTTTCACCATAGATTCAGCCAGCCCATGGTACTATGATATAGCACCATGGGAAAATGAGATAATAATTGTATAATACCACACTCAAGCTGGACCAAACAGGACGCATAGCTTATGTTTCTGAATTCATTTACCTTTCACAATGGCCTAAATTAAATTATCAGAATAAACTTTGATTTATCTGTTGGACTATGTCCCAGTGAATCAGATTGACCCCAGATATGGGGTTTATCAAGATGATGTTAGTGATTATATTTTTCTAATAAAAATCGGGATTCCAGTTCTAAAAGATAGTGGGGAAAAAACAAGCCACATCATTTAACTCGGGAAAGTTGTAAAGTTTGGGTGATTTCTTTCTCTATTTTTTTGTACTCTCTAAATATCATTTAAGACATTTACGAAAACACATTTAGGATAAACACTAGAGAAGAGGTCTGAGAAATAGCAATGTGAAGACAAACAGGAAGACTGCTGATGGGCAAAATGCATGCACATAGTCAGGGGCTATTTAGCAGCTGGTGGCCGTGTCCTTCTCAGCCACCAGGTCTTTATCTTGTTTTTCCCACCCCCTGCATGCGGTCCCCTGCTTTTTTAGTTGCTAGCTTCTTCGCATCTTTCCGGTCTCAGCTTAAATGTAATGGCTCCCTCGAGTTCTTGCCTACCTAGATGCTTTTAAGTTAAGCAACGGTAGCTTAAGTGATTCCAGGGCAGGAGAGTCTGTGTTTTATCAGCTCAGCAGAGGCATCCAGGACCGCCTCTGTTCATCTTTCTGCTCTGCTGTCCTCAGCACCTGGCTGGACACAGTCTTGTCACCTCATGATTGCAAGTTGTTGGCTGCAGTTTTAAGCATCACAGGTGTTTATGGTGATTCACACAAAGAACAAGAAACATTTCTATTTTATCTCTTTTTATTGAGGAATAATGGACGTACAACATTATGTTAGAAACTTCCTGTCATAAAATGAATAAGTCATGGGTATGTCATGTACAGCCTGGTGACTATAGTTACCATACTATAGTGCATTGATAGGAGAGTAGATCTGAAAACTCCTATTACAATAAAAATATTTGTAACCGTATGGTGACAGATACTAACTAGACTTATAGTGGTGTTCATTTTGTAAATGAACAGATATAATATATGTAATGCAAATACAAATATGTAAAAACAGATATAATATATGTAATGCAAATATCTCTCTCTATAAAACCTTAATATGCAAATCCACTGAACAGCGGAACAGCCAAACAACTGGTCACTATGATGTGCGCTGACCACCTGGGGTGCATGGAACATGGTGGGCATTGGCAGCAGGCAGCAGAGCACGGAACACAGTAGGCATTGGCCGTGGCAGGATGGTGGAGCCGGTGAGCTGGGGCACCAGACCAAAGTGGGGCACTGGTCACTATCATTGGGGCAAGCCTCTGGTGGTCACTGAGAATTCTTTGCTCCTGCAGGCCACGGTGCTGCCAGCACCAGCCCCACTTGAACCCGCTGACAGAGCCCAGTGCCTGCCCCAATCACTCGGCACCATCAGCAGATGCAAATGGCAGCTGCTGCACCCAGTCACCCCTCAGGGCTTCTCCACCTCCTCCTGCTCCTGGGGGGCGATCAGGGCCGGCAGCCACCTCTCGCACCCACTGCTGCCAATGGCCCCGCTCACACCCCTGACAGCAATGGCCCACTCACATCTGCAGGCAGAGCTGGAGCAGCCACTCACACCTGCTGCTGGCATCCAGCACAGATTGTGATCGCTTGGTGCCCTCAGTGGATGTGAGTGGAGGCTGCCGGCCCCTGAGGGCTTCTCCAGCTCTCCCTGCTCCTTAGGGGCAATTGGGCAGCAGCAGCTGCTCGCACCCACTGATGGTGCGGACCTCACTCACACCTGCTGCTGGCACCAGCCCCAATTGCACCGTACTGTCAGCACACGGAAGTGGTGGTGGTGGGAGTGGGGCTGCTGGCAGATGAGACCGGGGGCCACAGAGAGGGGGAGGGGCTAGGTAGGGGCTTGGATGATGGGCCAAGACCTGCCCTGTGGCCCACAATTTCTTTCAAGGTGCATGAATTCATGCACTGGGCCCCTAGTATGTACTACAATGCAAATGTATATATTATAATGTTATGTCTTCCTTTTTAATTAGGTAGTAATACTCTCAAGGAGGTGCACTGCTGGTATCCTTATATGTCTCATTGGATGAGGTTGTTCGTCATGCTGGAGTTATTATCATTAATTTACAGTCATCAACATTTACCTCCAGGGCTGGCGAAGAGCCATTTCCCAGGAGCGCATGAGAATGTAAACACCCGAACTAAAGTAGACAGCGTCCTGCCCCTCAGCTCTGGGGTAGCCCCCACAGTTACTCTCCATGGCATCACCTGACTTAATCCTTTCCTAGCCAGGAATCATCTATACTTATCTTATTTTATTTATTTATTTATTTATTTATTTATTTATTTATTTATTTATTTATTGTGTTACATGTATACATATCTCCCCATTGCCCCCTGCCCCCCCTAGGCAGACCCCAACCCCCTAGTGTCTTGTGTTCATTGGTTATGCTTATATGCATACAAGTCCTTTGGTTGATCTCTTATCTACCCTCCCTCTCCTTAACTCTCTGCTGTAATTTGATATTTGATTTATTATTAATGTCCTGAAGCTCCATATGAGTGAGGACTTGTTCACTGTTGTCCCCTTAGTATTAAGCAAATGGAGATGATTAGTAAATATTTTATTAGATAAATAACTACAAAGAAGGAATTATATAATTCACAGTCACATCAAACATTAATCTCTTTAAGTAAAAGAAATGAAGTCATCCGTCTACAAAGACCTACTTTTTTTTTTAGCTCATAAAAGAAACATGAAATAATAATATCCTTGTGAGGGTGTGCCAAAGCCTTGAATCACTGGATACAGCTGACTTGATATTCGCAGACATAACAACTGTGCATGAGTCAGGCTCCTGGCAGGAAGTGGATCCATCCTCTGAGTGAACTGAAGAGTGTAATGAAGAGACCAGGTGTAGGGAAAATTGAAAAGCAAGTGATGGGAATGGTGGAAAGCTGTAACTGTTGGTGTCCCTTGTTCGGGTGTCATAATTCTTGGGGCTCTTTTCCCAGCCTTACAAGGAGTTCAGCATTCTGGAGAAAGGAGCTGCACATAGATGAAAGGTAATTTTGAAAGGCATTGGGTTTCAGGGGAGCTTCAGCTAAAGGAGCTAAAGACTCTACCTTCTCTAAGGACCTGGTGATATTTACTAAACACAATTTGTCCCCAGGCAAGGTGGAAATATACACTTCAAAGGGTAAGGTATCAAAGAGTATTGTCAGTTTGGGGGAATAGCCTACAGCTGTTCAGGTGTTTGGCCAACAGGAGGCAGTAAAATGCCCTGAGTTGTCTGGCAACAGACAATCCTATTCAGGCTTGGGGGAAGTGCCATTTAGCCATTTCCAACAGGTTAACTACATATGTGGCTCACCCTTTTGAGCCGCCCAAGTTTCACCAATCTTTTGGTAAAACTCTTATAATTAATACATGCTGGAATTGGTTCTCGGCATGTAACCAGGCCAAGACCTTGGGGCAAGGAGAAGGAGCTGGCCTGGAAGCACATTAATGCTTTAGCCAAAGCATAAGTACTATTTGACAGGGAGATCTCTGGGTACATATGTCACATGCAACCAGACTACAACCTGGCAGGGCACCAGGAGAAAAAATAGTCCAACACCTCTCTTCTCACCTTCAAATGTCAGAACCAAACTGGAAGCCAAAGGGACTGCTATATACACACACATATACACACACACACACACACACACACACACACACACACACACACACATATATATACACACACACACTAAAGACCTTGGACTCCCTTTGCTTTCCAGATAGATATAGATACTAGTAGATAGATAGATAGACAGACAGACATATAATATCTAGCTAGGCAAACAGAATTCCCAGCTCATTTCTCCCAGTTTTTCATTCAAAATCATTATTACCCTTTGCTTGTTACATTTTCCTTAATTAAACACAAAACAAAAACCAAACCACACGCTTATATCCCCAACACAGGAACAAAATTTCCATTGACAACTTTATTATTTCAAGGGATGTTAATTTAGTCATATTCTAAACTGGAAGCAGGGAAATATGGGAGAAAGACATAATTGGCACAAAACACAGCTGCTCATGCTCCTGCTTCTGTCAGGCTATTTACTTTAATAATTACAATTCCTCTTTCCCTACCCATTTTATGTTTTCTTCATCCTCTGATAGCACCTAGGAGTTAACTGGCATGAAATTCAAGTCTAACTGGCCTTTTCCTGTTGCTTTATTATAGGTTTCTATTGGCATCTGAGTACCAAGATGCACCCCTCAGTCATATAGTGCCCCTTCCAGGCTTTGAGTTAGGGGTGGCGCAGAAGCTTGCATACAGGCTGGGGCAAACTTACAGAGCTGCTTATTGATGAAAGACGTGAATTAGCCAATTAGGCAAGGATAATACCATTCCCAGGTGCTTCAGTCAATTTATCAAAACCCAGATCCCAGGAGAGTGCATGCATATAAATAAACATAGCCCAAATTTAAGATGCTATTTCTTCATTCACGTCCATCTGATGGTGACAGTGATTTGGAGGTTTCGAGTTCTCAGCATCAAGGATGCTTCACCTATTGCCCTATCTCTGGTGTCAGAATGCCACTTCTCAGCCAAGGCATTGCCTTAACATAGGAGACCTGGAAGTTGTGTGTTTGGCTCCGTAGGGCAGACCTGGTTGAGTACCAGGCTGTAGGGCTGGCTGGGTTGCAATCCCCAGTACTTTGAATTAAGTCAACACTTTAAATGCATAGTTTTCTTCGTGTGCATTCCCCAGGGCAGTCGCAAATAGTTATCGCTCTTCACCAGCCGGGTAAACACTACTGTTGCTTTGGTAACTAAGTGCCCAACTTGCCCTTCACCCGACCTTCACCCCACACTACCTCTGGTGTTGGTTTGCAGGCCACAGATTCCAAGGTCCGTTTCCCCTTCCGGGAGGAGCTCCCTGTGCTGATGAACTACCTGAGCATTTACTTTGGGAATGTCTCTGGTAGCCATTACTCTAACTCCAGGGGTTCCTGCAGGAGACTCTTGTCACAACCAGAGAGCCAACCGAAGGGAGTTTAATGATGTGCTACCAGGTAACTGCTGAGAGCTGTTACCCCATCAGGCCTGAAGGGCTGCGGAGAGGAAGCTCTCCCTGGGATGAGAGAGAAGCTGCAGGAGACATAAAACAGCCCCATGACAGGACTGTGGATGCAGAAAAAAGAGCACAGCCACTGCCACCACCATCATCCAGCAGGGAGAGGGCGGCAATAAAAATATCCTGACTTTCTCTTTCTCCTCTAGTTCCTGTTCCCGTGCCTCTCCCTGGCTAAATCTAATTGGGTAGACAGCTTAGCATTTGCAGCCTGTAGGTTTGAGTGCATGGAGCAGAGCAGAAATGAAGGAAGGAGAGGCAAGATCCACCTTGTTTATTTCTTCTTGGATGCAGGAGAGGAAAAGGGACGAATAATATATTTTATATGGTTCTGAGAGTACTGCATTTTTCAAATGACTTAAATACCATACACTGATGACTTTGTAATTATTCTATTATTTTTCTTAATGCGCCATAGGAAAATGAAGTCGGAAAATTAAAAAGAGTTTGGTTTTGATATTTCGAAGCTATTTCTAAAGATTCTTTTTTTGAGCTTCGTAGATACATTGCTGGTCCTGAGACACGCATCATGGCCATCATTGTTCGAAACACGTTGTGTCAAATGGATTTTAGTTCCTCATCAGTAGCAGTAATTCTAAAGAGCAAATTGTAGAAAGGAATTTCAGTCCTTGCTGATTGAACTGGCAGACTCGAAGGAAAGACAGACAATGCAGGAGTGAGACCTGCCAGGGCAGTGTGGCAAGGGCTAATCCTTGGGGGCCAGTGAACTGGTTTGTAAATCCTGGCTTTGCCAATGCCAGCTCCAGGAATCAGAAATTCTTTAAATTCTGAGTCACAGTGACTTATCTATAAAATGGCAATAAACATGGCTCAGTGGTTGAGTATCGACCTTTGAAATTGAAGGTCACAGTTCAATTTCTAGTCAGGGCACATGCCCAGGTTGCTGGCCTAATCCCCAGTTGGGGTTGTGCAGGAGGCAGCCGATTTATGATTCTCTCTCATCATTGATGTTTCTATGTCTCTCTCCCTCTTCCTTCCTCTCTAAAATATATATATTATATATATAATGGTATTTATATATATAAAATGGTAATAAAATAATATGTATATATACATATATATATATATATAATGGTATTTATATATATATATAACGGTATTTATATATATATATATATATAATGGTAATAAAATAATAACACTCTTTATTAGAGAAGAGGAACTAAAGTAAACACATTACAAAGTAAGCTTGGCACCTGCAATACATAGGACTTTGAACCATGGCATATATTTTCCTCCAACCTTAACTCTTCCTTCCTTTCATGTCCTCTGAGCTGCCTCACAAACTGTTGGGCACTAGTAGGGAAGTTCTGGAAACTAGATGAGGTACAATACAAGCAATGCATATTTTCCATCAATGTTGTGTCCTCCAGTGAGGAATGGGAAGGGAAAGAAGGAAAGGGAGAATATAGCCGGCTGCCTATAGGATGACATTCAGGGCAGGAGGACATACTGGCTTATTATTCCCCATGCCACTGCATCACTGGCAAGCAGAGACTCCAAATAAATAATAAAGAAATAATGCGTACATGGGAGAGCTTTGGAATGCATTGCAAAGGAGATATGGTCAATCTTTCATGCAGACAGACATGCGGCAATGTTCCCTTGCTAGCAGTTGCGTTTAAACTTGGTATAGAATGAATGGAGAACATAAAATTTTGATGTCATATTGCAAAGGACTATAGTGACACACACTTGAATTCCTTTTTCTTGAAATATTTTAGATGCTGAGATGAGAGAGAGGGAGAAAGGTATTTGTTGTCATGGTAGACTTGGAAAATTTTGGTAGGTTGGTAAATTTTGTTTCTTGTTCAGGCTTTTCTCCAATTTTTGCAAGGCTTGGTGCATTATAACCATCATGCAGATACTTCTGTGATAGCAAAACATGATTGTGATAGGATTTTACCAGAGTAGAAATAATTTTAAACCTAAGTCTACTACATAGAAAGTTAAAATAGAAGTCACCCTATATAAACTTCTTGTGTAGTATCTATTCTCATAGTTTCCAAATATATTATACTGAAATTTTCATTTTATTTAATTCTCCTATTCATTATGTACTTATTGAAAACTTCCTTCTCACACTGAAATAGATTCAAGGTTCTAAATAATACAGGAAAAGTAAAGTAAGAGAATTACCTCTAGAATGTTTAAATGAAGTAAATTACTTAAATTTAACTAAACTGTGCATCTCACATGTCTTCCATGAAAAAGTGAAAGGTATATAATATATATTTTTAATCCACTTAATTTGATAAAGGGAGAAAACTCTAATGTCATATTGTATAATAAGTATCTAGTGTCCCTTTTGTAATTCCTTACTGAGGAGAAATGTACTGAGCTTTAAGAGTGGTGTGCGTAGATTGCTAAATACTGTTTTTAATAAAGTAATGCAATTTCTCAGGTGTAAGGGAAAGGGGCTCATTTGAATATTTTCTCTGATTGATATGAATTCAGACCTGTTTAACAGCCTTCATGCATATTTTATTTTATCATACAGAATATGAATTCTATTGTAGAAAATAGAATGCAGACTATCTAGATCTTCTATTGCAGAGCATTGCTTTATTGATGCAAAACTCTGATTACTGTACATATTTAGGAAGCATGATTTACAAATAAATTAAATATGCTAATTAGGAAATGGATGCACATTTCTGGGGTCATACCAGAACCTGCTTTTCATGTTTTTCTCAAACGTGGCACAGGTTCACTGGTCACACAAAGGAGGCGGTTGTCTTTGACACTCTGGTCTCACCTGTGTGCTCATGCTTATGAGAAAGAGTGGGGGTGGTTTGGACATTGTCCCCGAGTGTCTCATTATATGGTGATGCAACACAACTATTTCACCAGGAACCTCCAGCTGTCTGCCTATTGGCTTGATGTATCTTGCAATGAGGCTGGAAATCTTAAGGCTGATTACCTGAAATTGGTTGATGCATGGAATATTCCTCTTCCAGTGGAGACTCTCACCCTCCCCTGGAGCCCTAACGCCTCTTCAGAGTGCAGAGGAGGCAAGGAGTCAGGCAGATGCATGGGGTTATGGGGGAAGTCTGGGGCCTGTAACGGAACCTTCTTTGCTTCTCTGCACCCTCGCTTCTAGATGTTATTGATGTTCTCCTTGCTTTAGCTTTACGGGCTCTGAAGCACAAACTAGCCTTCTGGGCTTAGTGGTTTAAAACAACAACAAGCAACACCAGTATATTCTTTCTCACAGTAGTCTGCGCAGGCTGTGTTCTGCTGGTTTTGCACAGATATCTGGATGGTTGGCCAGGAAGAGGCTCAGCTAGAGAACCATAGCTGGGGCCAAGACCGTTTGGCTCAGTGGATAGAGCGTCGGCCTGCAGACTGAAGGGTCTCAGGTTTGATTCCGGTCGGGGGCATGTACCTTGCTTGCGGGCACATCTTCAGTGGGGGGCGTGCAGGAGGCGGATGATCGATATCTCTCTCTCATCGATGTTTCTGACTTTCTATCCCTCTCCCTTCCTCTCTGTAAAAAAAGAACAAAAAAAAACCCATAGCTGGGGTTTGTCCCTTGTCATGTTGTCTTTCATACTCCATGACACCAACCTGGTCTTTTCACAAGGTGACAACCTCATCCCAACGGGACCCGAACACCCAGTCTCTGTTTATTTATACTTGCTGATGCCCCATTGGCCAAGCAAATCACATGCCTTGCCCATGTCCATTAGGGTAACAATCTAACATAGTGGTTACACCCACATATAGTCCCATTCACAATACTTCTCTCATTCCATAGCTGCCTCAATATGGATAGTTTTCATTTTTAGTGGTTATGCCTTTTTAGTGAGTCTGGTGTGTGTAAAGCACTTGTTTTCTCAGAGTGATTTAATGTTTGTTTTAATATCAATGAATGATGTTAACTTTTCATATACTTGCATTAGTTTCCTATGATTGATGTAAGAAATTAACATAAATTCAGTGTCTCAGATAACACAGCCTTACTGTCTATGGCTCTAGAGGTCAGAAGTCCTAAAATCAAGGTATCAGCAGGCTGACATTACTTCTGGTGGCTCCAGGGAGAGCCCATTTCCTTCCCTTTTCTAAAGTTCCAGGCTGCCTGCTTTCCGTGGCTCCTGGCTTCTTCCTTCATCTTCAAAGCCAATGACATAGTATCTTTCAGTATCTCTTTCTCCATCGATGGACCTCTGCATCCATCACTCTATCACCTTTTCTGACTTTGACCACTGTTCTTCCATCTTTCAAGGACCCTTTTGATTACACTAGGCCAGTGGTGGGCAAACTGCGGCTCTTGAGCCTCGGTTTGCTGCTCTGTTGACTAATGCGTTTGCTGACCACTGCACTAGGCCCACCCAGAAAATCCAGGATAATCTCTTAGGAGCCTTAATTTGATCATTAAAGTCCCTTTATCATGTAAATTAACACATTTACCGTCACTGGGGATTAGGGCATAGACTTTTGGGATGGGGGTGGGGCTTTATTTAGCCTACCATAATACTTTTGGCCTGTTTTGATATTCTCTTTGATAAATAACAATTGCCTTTGTTTATTTAAATTAATAAAATATTTTTAAATATAGGTGCACTGACTATGTTTTAATTTTCTTTTCCTCATGATTTTTTTCTTTTTATTGTATTTATTGGGGCAACACTGGTTAACAAAATTATGGAGGTTCCAGGTGCATGATTCCACATCACAACATCTGTGCACCGTACTGGGTGTTCACCCTCCCAAGTCTCCTTTCATCACCACTCACCTCCCCTATGACCTTCTCAACCTTCCCCCCACCCCCCTCTGGCAATCACAACACTGTTTTTCCGTATTTATGCCGACTGTATTTTTTTTAAATCATGTATGTTGAATCCACTGTTGAAATGAGAAATTTCGTGTCAGTTTAGGGTACATAATAATTTGGTGAAAGGAAAAACTCCGTGACAAATGAGTAATCATCCTAACTTTGAAAATGCTTGTTGGATCTAACTTTAAACCAAATTGCCAGTTTTTTATCTATGGCTTCCTGCTTACAGCAGCCTGAAAGGGAGGCCAGTGGAATTGCATGCTCCCTCCATTCGTCAGTGCACGCGCTCGTGTCTCCCGGCAGAAATAACGCAATAACGCAGGCGGTTGCAGAGCAGGGGGGCGTGACCTGGATCTGTCTTGGTCTTTCTTCCAGGGGAAGGGGATTAATGATTGCTTGCTACTGAATTAATGAATGACTAAAAATACTGCCATTATGTTCTGCTCCAGCACCTTGGTTTCATTTGTGCGCCTTGCTTTAGATACTCAGCTCTCTTCTTCTCATCACAAAACAAATATCCCTCCTTCATCTCAAACTTGAATATCTCATCAATTCATACTATGCTGAATCTCCCAATTCCTGCCACATATTTTCCCATTGTACATAAACTTATTTTTTTTTTATGGAGCTCAAGTAGTTTTCTTGAAACAAATATTAATTTTCTTGGAATTTTCTTTCTTTTTCTAAATCTTATATTATAACTGGCATTGTAAACATGTCATGGCCCTCTGTTAGGAGTTCAACATTTGTTGCATCTGTCTATACATCTCTATCTATGTATCTATGTATCTGTGTATCTATGTATCTACCTATCCATCCATCCATCTATCCATCTGCCCATCTATCTGACATCTATCCTTCTCTCCTCTTGTCTCTCTCTCTTTTCTCTTATCTCTACTCTCTCCTTTTAGAGGGTGACACATTTTTGCTATCAGTGACGTTTTGAATTAATTCCATAGTTAACAAAGGCATCAAAAGAATGAAAGGCTCATGTTTTTTTGGTTACTTTATTGGAAATGTTTGTGATGATTTTAGGAGTGAGTGAGCTGATTCAAAGGAAAGTAGCTTGCTCTTGTACCCTCTTGACACACACTCTTCTATGGGAAGGCATCCACTAGTCCGGGCAGAGTGTCCTAAGTGCTGCCAGCACATAATTCACATTAATACATGAATGTCCTCTAATGATCATTTGAATGAGAGATGACTTGGCTGCAGTCACGGGATGATGTCATTCTCTTCCTGCTTGGGATTTGCGGAAAACCAGGAGGCAGACGGAGCAGGAAGCAATGGCAGAGAGTCTCAGTTTGAAATGAGCATCTTTTCTCATGAATGTCACTTTCCATTTAGTTTTATGTTGTCATTCAAAGACCCTAATGCATCCTTTGAAAGAAAAGCCTTGTAGGGAATGACATTTGGGAGACAGCCAACGTGGACACAACCAGAGGCTGCAAATGCCGGAATGTTTGGCAGCTGTAAGGACAACAGTAGTTTGGCGACAAATTACTTGGTGGAAAGCCTCCAGTTCAGCAAAGGATTGAAAATAGATCAGATGGGCTGAAACCGGTTTGGCTCAGTGGATAGAGCCTCGGCCTTCGGACTGAAAGGTCCCAGGTTGGATTCTGGTCAAGGGCATGTACCTTGGTTTCGGGCACATCCCCGGTAGGGAGCGTGCAGGAGGCAGCTGGTTGATGTTTCTCTCTCATCGATGTTTCTGACTCTATCCCTCTCCCTTCCTCTCTGTAAAAATAATCAATAAAAATGTATTTTTTAAAAATCTAAAAAATAGATCAGATGGGTTTTTATGGCTTGAGAGAGAGAGAGTGTGTGTGAGTGAGGGAGGGGAGAGACAGAGACAGAGAGAGACAGAGAGAGAGAGAGAGAGAGAGAAAATGCAAGAATATGCAATTCCCGTGGCTTCAGGGGTAAATCTGCAATGCCAAACCCTTCCTCACAGCTCATGTGCCGCTGTGTTAGATGACAACCCGGGACGGCCACAGTGAAAGGAGTCAACTCTGTTCTAAATCACTCTGCCAGTCCCGCTCCATGACCTTGCTTATTACTTAATTAAACTATATCTGAATGGGCTCCTAGCATAATAATGCTGCTCCTGTCCCACAGGACACATTTCAAGGCTATTTAGCTATAAGGTGAGGGGCCGATCATCTTCACAGGACTTTTCCGGAGAGCAGGATCCTCAACCCAGAGTTCATTTTATGCAAAACATGTCGGTTGTCTTCCTCTCCTCCCAGCGTATATTTGTATTTATTTTTCAGAGTATTCTCTCCTGTGACTAGAAATACATTTCTCCATGACAAAGCCAAGAGTATTATTCTCTTTACCTTGTTCTTCTGAGAGTATAACAGGTAATTGCCAATGAATCATAGATCCGTGCTTCTCAAAATTTAATTTACAGGTAAGCCTCCTGAGACCTTTTAAAAGACAGATTCTGGTGCAGTAAGTCCAATGTGAGACACTCTTTCCTTATTTCAATTTTTAAAAAACGCAAACCAGCAGCATCCGTCCTACAATCTCCTGCCCTTCTTCTCAGGATGGTGGTCCCGCATGGTCCACGGGCCGGCACTTAGGATGCCCAAGGCTACGATGAGATGCCTCTTGGAGTAGGTTTCCCGCTGTCCAACTTGATTCGGTGACACGGCTGAGGGAGAGGACATGGTAGTGAGTTGAACCCAGTGCCAAGTATCTTGTCCACACACAGAATGGGAGGTAGAGCATCCCTGGCATGGGACTTGGCCTCAGCCATTGTATGATGTCCTTCTCTTCCTGGTATCAGAAACAGGGCCAGTTCTTCTCTTTCTACCACCCCCCCCCCCCCGCTCCCACCTCCACCCCGGTCAGGTTGCTCCAGAGACCAGGATTATGTGCACCTGTTGATTTCCAAATGGATCATTAGCATTAAAGACTCATTTCCTACAGGCTAAAAAAGCCTTCTCTTGCTTAATGAGACTAAATTTGGTAATATCACACAAAAATTATATTTACATCCACAACTAATGGTCAGACAGGGTGAGTGATATTGCTATCGTATGATTGTGTTTCTGTTATAAAAATCATAGGTCAGAACTTGTGCCCTTCCCTGATTTCCCACGGTTTGGTGATCACCTGCAGAATTTGAAGAAATTCCCCACATTGCCAAATTGCCACTATTTTACATGGGACAGAATTGAATTTTACACGTTAAAGGTGTATAGAGGTGTACTCATTCCACAGTCAACATGCTACAGTGTACAGTGAGAATTCAAGTCCTGAGGAAAGCAGGTTTCTGTAGATGTCTTTCCTTTAAGATCGCATCAAAGTCCGGTAGGATGTGCTATTAATCTTGACCCAAATAGTTTATTTGGACAAGTGCAGTTTTTTCCATTAAAAATGTGGTTTGGGGGTTGGAACATGGATGCACCGAGGCTTATTATCCGAGCCACGAGATTAGGAGTCTATCCTGCAGTGGTGCACAGACCTCTTTAGATGCTCGCAGCAGAAGGAGATTTATAGAGGGAATTTGGTGTTGAAAAAATGTTGGGAAGGCTGCAGCAGGCACCAGAGCCTGAGGCCTGTTTGCAGGCCTATCACTCCCGTTCCGGTCCAGGGATCCAGAAAGGTATTGCTGCCGCCCCGATAAGGAAGCTGTGGGAAACCAGTGCTAATGGTCCCTGAAGTGAACGAACTAGGTTCAAATCCCGGGGGGGTGCCAAACCTCATATCCGCCGCAGCAGGCCTTTGCTCACCAGACCTACAGGAAGAAAAATGCCGCCTCCCTCACCCTTGCATTTTCTGCACGCTCTTGGGAGGGAATGTCACTGGCGAAACATAAACCGAATCCACAATCTGGGAGTCAAAGGGATGTGAGAAACCCGGCTCTCAGGTGACAGTGGGGAGAGCAGGATAAGAGGGTCGCATAAGCACTGGTGGCCCCGTAGTGTTTATGACACAGAAGATGTGGAGTTTACCTGTCAAAAGGCTTGAGGCTGGAACAATTAGTTTAACATTTCTCTCCCGTGGGCAGAGACAAATCCCTTGAAAATTTCCAGGAGCCCCCTGGGAAATGTCATAGTTCGTTTGAGGTTAAAAAGACTGCATTTGGAATTTGATTTGGGGCCAGGGTCAAAAGGTTTGAACATTTGATTAAATAGGATCTCAAGCCATTATGCAATCATATTTGATTATCTGTGTAACCAAAGTGGCTGAAGAAGTTGGTAAAGGCAGACACAGAAGTTACATAGTTGTAAATAAAATTTAGGGGTGTGTGTGTGTGTGTGTGTGTGTGTGTGTTGTTTTTTAATGTTAAGAAGACTGGATTGTTGTTTTCTTTTTATTTAAAGTAATTAAAGATCAGATAAAGAGGTGAGGCACAGTAAAATCTTTGCTTTTCAGGTAGATTACTCAGAAGGCAAAAACAAAACAAAAACAACCTTTCACAATCTCTTATCAAGTACAGACTAATCGTTTAAGGAAAGTAATCGTTTCCTTTTAATAGAAAACCAAATCCTAATTTTGTACGAGTGTGCTTTTAACATTAAAATTCATTATTGTAAAAACTCATTTATTCCATTCCAATCTTAGCTTGACTAAAATTCCTTTCTCAAGATACTTTCCCACAGACTTGTGCAATATTTTTATGGCTAATCAGATTTTGTGCTAGTCCCCCTCTCCTTCTCCTCCCCCCACTTTCTTATTCTGGAACAGTCGATCGTTTACCTCTTCCCCCCCTCTTTTTTCCATACACAGCTGTTTCCTTTCACCTTTATTTTTAGGAAGCTTTGATGACATACATTAAGTAGATTTTTAACCCTTAGAGTGTTAGTTATCCTGAAAGCTAACAAGTAGGGAGTGGGGTGTCCAGGGCTCTCATCTTAGTCACCAGACACTGGAGGAGAGGGACCCCTCCACTCTATATGCAGAGTGGCTGGTGAGACCCCTTTTACATCTTATCGTAAGTGGATAAGCTCATCGAGGTTAAACATTCTCCGCTGTGGCCACTCTAACCTGATTCTCTCTGATACGGTAAACCTGCTTGCTCGGCCTTCACACAAGATTTATTCAGCTGAGGCCTCACCCCGCCCCACTGCGGCGTCAGTCAGGCCCAGTCCCCGTCCCGGCCTGGACCTGTGGGTTTCCCAGTCAGGCCCAGTCCGACCTGAACCCAGCAGGTGCCTACGTCTGGCCCAGCCTGGCTAGAGGGTTCAGGCCGCACCCCAGGGACAGCCACGCTCGGTCTGCAAGCCCCTAACGCAGAGCGGGGAGCGGGATCCAGGAGCCCCGGGTCCTTGCCCGGCACCTCCAGAGGCAGCGGGAAAGCAGCGAGCCTGGCGCTCTGCAGGTACCGGTCCTGGTTGCTTGTTGCTGCTGGGGGTGTGGGGTGTCTCCTTTGGTTCCCTCTTCTGAGGCCAGAGCTGTTAAAAGATGAACTGGGGCATGTAAAAATATGAAGAGTTTATTTGCGTGAAACTCCCTTTGAATCGGGCAGCGTCCCATCTAGCAGACAGAAAGGCGCTCCGAGGCCCTGTTCAGAATGAGACTGATGGGCAGGAGGCGGGAACAGGGAGTTTACCAGGCAAAAGGCCAGTGGGTTGCACAAAGTCCCCTTCCTTTAGGCGCCGGTGGTCCCTCAGGCAGAAGGCCTAACGGTGTTGCCCGGCTGACTAGCTAGGATTTCCTTTCTGGTTCTGCTGGAAGTGCGATGAGTTGCACCTTGGTTTGGTGACATGGGCTTAGCCTAGGCCCGTTTGGGGCCTATGTCCTGTTTTTAACAAAGGCGAGGGCATCTTCCTTGTGAAAAAGCTGGGCTGGAGGTGACATCCGGGCATTTGAAATGGCAGAGGCAGATGGTGTGAAAAATACCGCTTTTTGGTTATTGCTTTATGTCTGCACCTGAAGTAAGTTCCGGTTCATCATCCATACTGAAAACACGGCTTTCCCTTCACAAGCAGCTCACAGCCGATGCCATAACGGTTTCTGCTGGAAGGAGCATCAGGGATTCTGTGGTTCATGGACGCAGGGAAGCCTCTGAAAGGCGTGCCCCACCAGGAGCACAGACTCTGTCCAGAGCCTCCTTTCCTCACAGACTTTGTGGGTAACATAGGGATGCATGGATTCCTCGGACCACAGATGCGCATTGCAAACATGATTTTTAAAACCTGTAATGATTCTCTTTTGGTTTTGGGCCAAAGAAAAAGTGTCTGGGGACCAAAGGTGCTTGCTAACTTCCTAAAGCCTAGATGGCTTTGTGTTTTATACACTTTTCCAAGTGTGTTAGGGAAGCGAAGGAGAAAGAAGGAGGTGGAAGAAGGAGGAAGAAGAGAAGGGAAAGGGGAAGGAAAGGAGAAAGAGGGAGGTGGAAGAAGAGAAGGGAAAGGGAAAGAAAAGGGGAGGGAAGGTCAGAGTCAGGGAGGAGGGAAGAATAGAAAATCTTGCATAGTCATATTAAAGGAAGGTTTATTCCGGGAACAGTGAACATTCTAGTAGACATGAAGAGGTTCTGTGTTATTCATTTTCTCAGACACCAGGCTGGACTGTTCGGGTGACTTAAAAGAAGTTAAAAACAAAACAAAACCCCACAACAAAGCAGGGTCGAAGGTGTACCTCTATCTTGGGTTCTGAGCTAGAAAGGAACCTTGTTATAAAAAACTCAGGTGTAGGAATTAATAGTAGAGGTCAATAACAATATTTTAGACTTTATAATAATCCTAACTTTCATAGAGTGCTTTTTTAAACACTGTTAACTTTACCTTGTAATAAGGTGTTTTTGAATATCCAAGATCACCTTAAACCTGCCAAATGATGTAAATGAAAGAGATAGATATGACAAAGTGTGAGGATCCCCTCGTAGAATAGAGAACTCTAGAATGATGCTGTGATCCAAGCCTTGTGTAATCCATCCTCTCGAGTGGGGGCAGGTCTGATGGATGTGAGGGATGCCACGCTGTGATGAGATGGTGCTGTATGCACAGCGGACTGCATGAAGGGTAATTAGCCGCAGTGCGCCCGACCTTCACAGGTGAGCCCATAACGGGGACTGTGTGCTTCCTGGCCAGAGACCCCAGGCCTGAGAAGGTTTCCACACAGGGGTGACCTCCCTTCCTGGCTTTGAAGCAGGGGTTGGGGGCGGCCACATGGCAAGGACTGAGGCTGCTTCTGTGAGATCAGGGTGACATCCAGCTGACAGCCAGCGAGGAAGTGTCTCAGTTTCACTGAATTATTAAAATTTTCTCCATTTGGTTTGTGAAACATTTATTGTAAAGGCCTGCTGGTAAATATCCAGGCTTTCCAGCCACATCTTTTTTTCCTCCCCGGCTCTTCTTCTTCCTACATTTAAAACATAAACAAATATCGGGGGCTGAGGGGAGAGGGTGAAGGGATTAAGCAAAGGGGAAAAAAAAGACTCATCCACACAGACGGCAGGATGGTGATTGCCAGGAGGAAGGGGGTTAGGGGAAGAGGGGAAAGGAGGGGATAATTGGTAATGGAAGTAGAGTCCACTTGGGCTGGTAAACACACAGTACAACATACAGATGATGGATTATAGAATTATACATGAAACCTATATACTTTTATTATTATATGTCCCCCCAGTAAATTCAATTAAAAAATGTAAAAAAAATCTTCTTAGTTTAAGGACTGAGCCAAAAACAGGTTATGGCTAGTTTGTCAGCTTTGGTGTAAATAGTCAACTCAACAAAGTAAACGGTGGTATGAATGCACCATGGTGGATTGCAGGCTACCACATGAAGTGTCTTCACTGTCGGAAAAGATATGCAGAAGCACCCACTGTATAGCGTTTCCACACACAGTAGGAGTAAGTAATCAAGAGCATAGACGCTAGTAGAATATAATGACAGAATTAAGGAGGGTTATTATGAGTATCTGCTGCCCTTGGTTTTAGTATAACTTGTTTAGTTGTGAGTTTCTGCACTTGAATCTCTACTAAAAGCTGTGTTTCATAGCCAGCGCATGCAATGTGTGACGTTACACCTGGCTCCCATGAGCAGATCTGGCAGCCCCAGCACCACACTGCTAGCCTTCCTCTCCCCGGTTTCCCTCCGTCAGCTGGACGGTGACCCGGCAGACACGGTGCTGGGCCTCTCACCCGCGGACATGCACTGTGGGGGAGGGGAGGACAGCCAGGGAGAAGGAGCCGAGTCCCTAGCCCTGTGAACAGCCACTGCAGGCGTGGACCTCTCATGCTCCTCTTACAGGCGGAGAGAGATCAACTGCTACCTCCTTAAGCTGCTCTTACTTTGCGTTTTTGTTACAGTGGCTTCATATTCTAATGAGATAATAGAATCCCCTTGTTTGGGTGAGGAAACCAGTGCTCAGAGAGGTCAATTACTTTCCCAGCACCACTAGGCGAGGTTCACATCTTTGAACTCCAAGCCCATTGTGATTTCATTGCATCCAGTTACTTATCATGTCACTCATTCCTTCATGAATCAGCGCAGGCATCCAGCTTGGGGCTTTGGCCGGCACATGACTGCCCTTGACTGACAAGTGCTTGTGTCTGTGCGATGTGTTATGTTAAAGGAATGATGTAGTTTGGAGAAGGCAGCCCATGGAGGGGAGAGGGAAGGGCCCTGGCTGGGCATCAGGGGGAGGGTGGAGGTGGCAGTGGTGCCCTCTGTCATGCCCACTGCTGAACACCAGCAGGTGCTCACACTGTGCCACGTGCCGTGGGGATGACGGAAACACGGAAGGGAAAGCAACCTAATGTCCCACGTGCGTTAGCGTTAATGTCCTCAGATCGACCAGCTCCAGGAGCACTGTTGATGATGAGTTTTAAAGACTCGGTGTGTCCCAGGACCTGGCTCACCACAGCTCAGAGACAGACATCGACATGTTTTGCTGTAATTTTTGAGTTGAAAATGTCTATGTTCTAACACAAACACAGATGAACTGAAACAACGCTGTTAGTATTCGGTAATAAAATTAAGCAGTTGAAGACATCATTGCTTTTTGTCCAGTGAATGCTCTTCCTTGTTATGTGTGCAGGAATATGTTTTTATGTCAGTATTGATCTTTTCCCTCCAGATAACTTGTAGGCAGATACAACGTTTTATGTTCTCCTTTGTCTTGTCTTAGTCCTGGGCAGCCTCACTAAAATCCTAATCTCGGGGGCTTTTTAAAAATTTTTATCTTCCCTGTTGCTTCTCCGTACCCCCAGCAGCTGAAGACAAGTGGTCTGGGGGTCACCGTTATTGCACGCTATGGCTTTATTCTGCCCCCTCTGTTGGGAGGACAGGTGGCTATAAATCCCAACCCCGCAGTTCTGGGTCTTACAGCTTCCTATCCGGTTTGGGCCGGATCTCTTCATTTTCCTCAGGAGCGTTATTGTGCTGATGCCTCCTCTGTCAGAGTCTTCCCATGTGACGTGTGTCTGGGCTGTGTTTCTCTGGGCCTTGTTGTGTCTGAGGCCAGTGGACGGCAAACTGCAGCTCGTGAGCCACATGTGGCTCTTTGGCCTCTGGAGTGTGGCTCTTCCCCAAAAGACCACGGTCTGGGGGAGTCTATTTTGAAGAAGTGGCGTTAGAAGAAGTTTAAGTTTAAAAAAAACTTGGCTCTCAAAAGAAATTTCAATTGTGGTACTGTTGATATTTGGCTCTGCTGACGAATGAGTTTGCCGACCACTGTCTTAGGCTTTTGGCTACTTGTTTGTGGGAAGTGTCCCAGCTTTGGCTGCCACCTGCAAACCATGACCACTGCCACTCCATCTAAGAGCAGCACAGGTGTCCTGTCTCCTCCCTCCCATCCCCCCCAGGGTGAGCGCTGGCATCTGAAGGGCACCTGTGTCACCACTGGATGGGAAACAGGCTCCAGAGGGCAGCCTCTGAGTCCTCCCAGGGTGACACAATGGAAATGCCGGGGACAAATTTTGGCCAATGAGACAGGTGATAGAGGGAGAGGGAGACACGGTGCCCTCTCTCTGTCCTCTGCTGCACTGGTCTGAGGTGGGCAGGCACTGGGCAGAGAGCTCCCGTGTGGCTGAGAGACCTCTCAGTGACACAGCTGCCACCTGAGTGCCACACTACTTGGTCTTTGCTTCCCAGCATTCCCTGCTTCTCCCCTTCCTCCCCTCACTTTTTTCTTGGAATTGCATCTCCCCTTCAAATAGTAGCACTTTTTCCTTTTTCTTTTGAAGGCTTGACTTGTATAGTGTAAGGCATCTGGTCACAGGCAACAGAGGGTCACTGGGAAGTAATTCCTGAGTTTCCTTTGGAGACTAAGAATAAGACAAAGAATAAGAAGTCAGTCCTTACATGGTTACATTTGACCCACAGCCTGTTGGCACTGATGGCAAGTGGGATCCACAGGGAAGAGTAAAGTAAAAATACGAGCAGGTGTTAAAAGAGAACCTACTAGAAGGAAACCCACGTGTTAGTAACACCTCTGAGGAGTCGGGTGCTGATGTTGGGTTGTGAGGACAGAGAACGTTATGGAAAACGGGACAAATTCTTGCAAAGGCCCAAGTTCCTGAGCAGAGTCAGCCCCGAAACGGCCATGGCACAGTCGGTTCTGCTGGAGGATCAGGCACACGGACACCTGCCTCTCCACGCCCATCAGGCAGAAAACCCTCCTCTCAGGGCCCCGGGCCTCAGCGAGGACCCCCCCGGGGAGAGCAGGCTCAGGCTGTTGACTCAGAGCTCCCGATGCAGGGTCCGCCACCCCCTGGTACTTGGCAGGGACTGGAGGCTGGCAGGGGAGGAGGAACGCTTTCTGGTGGAAGCAGAGGCTTCGGAGAGCCTGACTCGGGCTGCCCTCTCTCTCAGGAGCTGGCATTGGTGGAGGCAGGAGGCCTCCCGTGTCGTGGGTGAGGGTGCGTTTTGCCGCCCAGGGCCAGGCCTCCTCCTGTGGGCCTCACGGTGGAAGTGATGGAGACATCAGGGAGGCTGTCAGCTGCTGATCGAGGCCTGGCCGTCTTGGGACAGCGAGGCCGGGCCGGCTTGGGACAGCAGCTGCAGGAGGTGCTGCCTGCCTTCCTGGCCCGGCTGCTGTGTGTGCCGGGTCTGTGGGGTGGCTTCCTGTGGCCTGTGGCTGCCGCAGACTGTGGCTCAGTGTTTGTTCACTCATGTTCTGCCTGTTGTGTGTGTGTATCTTCATCTCTCACCCCCAATGAAGTGGCTAAGAAAGAAATGGTATCTCATTTAAATGCTTTACAAATGAGCTGATTCTAAATATTAAAGCTAGAGTGGTAATTTAGTCTTAATTATTATTTCTCCGGAGAAATAAGTCGTAAATAAGTGCTAAAAATGAGTTGCAGGAAAAAGTAATCTTGATATCCTTTTAAATAAAAAGGAAGGTAATGAGTGACATCGGGAGAGGAGGTAAAAGATGAGAAGATTTCCAGGATACCCTCCATCCTATGAGGTATAATCACTATGGTTGACGTGGGAAGGACAAACTCACTGGGAAAGAGAAATCATTTACTACCTGGGTAATGTGGTCTGACAGCAAGTTGCACGGCACGCACAGTATTTAAAAAACTCAAATAAGGTATTTTTTTTCTCTGTCCTAGAAAACTTTCTGTTCCTGATTTCGTTATATATGGTTCAGAAAGTTAGCTGGGTGGAATATTATAAATCACTTCTGGGGTTTGACTTGGTAAGGAGGCAGCGAATGGTATTTCAGTCATTCAATCCAACAGGTAATCAACTAAATGCACACCGTGATTTTTGCCCTCAATGAGTTTGTAATTCAATTCTTTTGGAAAAGGAGGAACATTTGAATAAAAATACAAAAAGATAAATCGAGGTCTGGAGAGAAATTTACAAGGAGCCTCTGTATTTCAAATAAAAGCAACCATAACATTAACTATTTCATTTGCAGCTGCAAATGGAAAACAGTTTTTTAATCTAAGCACGATAAAAGGTTCTCATTTCTCACAGCTTTCCGATTCACCGTAGAAAAATTTCCATTATGTATTTCAGGAGACACTGGAACCAAGGGGCTTTTAGCTTCACGGAGAAATGGTTTTATTAGTAAATAAAAATTATTTTCTATACGTGGCGGTGTCCTAGCTTCCTAGGGCTGCTGAAACCAAATACCACACACTGGCTGGCTCGGAAGCCATAGAAATGGATTCATTCGCAGTTCTGGGGCCGGGGATGGGGTGGGGGGAG